>MU228285.1:1184882-1217740 GCA_018584345.1 Thuja plicata | reverse complement strand
TCTTTTCTTTAGAAGATGAAATTTTATCCTAAGCACTCCTCTATGGTGAGGGTCTTGTTGATGAGATCTCTTCCCTTTTGAGGATCCTTTTTCCATAAGTGACATATTCATTTCACGATTATCTATGTTCTTGGATGTAAGGGTCAAGGCTCTTCACTAAGAATATGGTATACATTGTTGTTAAGTTGGATATCTCCTTACCTTGTGAAGTAGGTATTCTCTTTTCTCTTCCTTATCCTGCCCAGTGGGTACTCATGATAAGGAGGGGGGCATATATAGGGTCTCTCTTGTACTATAGTTTACATTTATTTACATTTTGTAGCATGCTAAATCCTCGGAAGGTAACACACATAAGTTGCTAAATCCTGAAGGGACACACTTTTTTACTTTTATGTTTGCTAAATCCTCAGAAGGTAACGCACATAAGTTGCTAAATCTTGAAGGGACACACATTTTTACTTTTATGTTTTCTAAATCCTTGGAAGGTAATGCACATAAGTTACTAAATCCTGAAGGGACACACATTTTTACTTTTATGTTTGCTAAATCCTTGGAAGGTAACACACACAAGTTGCTAAATCCTGAAGAGATACGCACCCTTTTTATTTTACAATATGATAAATCCTTGAAAGGTAATGCACATAAGTTGCTAAATCCTGAATGGACACGCATTTTATATTCCATAGTGATACAAGAATGTAGACCTATGGATATTTTAAAAGTCGTTAGAAGACGCATTTACAATTACAAGCATAGTTTATGGGTGAACCTGTTGGGGGCTCTCCCTCCTTGGTGATTTAGAGTAAGGTGGGCATCTTACTAGGTGAGGTAATCACTTTCTCTTTTCTCTCTTTTTCTTTCATGCTAGTAGGATTAGATCATGAAACTATGTTATCTATGGTGTTGTTCTTGTCTTACTTATGTAGTTATGTATGTTTTCTATGATTGATTTCTCTTTAATTTCATATCTTTATGTATGTATGTTGAGTTAGAATCCTTTGTCTAAGGACTCATGCCCTTTACTTAGTAATGTTCTACCTTGTTGCAATCCACTAGTGTCTTTCTTCTAACTTTACCGTGAGCATGTTTGATTTCCATACTCTTGCTAAAGTGGGAGCTTAATGTATCATCTTAAAATGGAAGCACTTCCATGTTGAGAATGTTTAGCCCTCCTTTGGAGATTTTTTTTCCCTCCATCATATCATCTTTCCATTTTTGCATCATCTCATGCTTTTGTGCCTGTTCAGGACCCTGATTAGGCCTCTCCAAGCACCTTTTACCCCACCTAGCATGTTTTCCAAGGGTTCTGGCCCCCTAGGTCAAGGTTGACCTCGACCTTGACCTAGGTCAGGTTTGACCTCAACCTTGACCTAGTTCAAGGTCGACCTCAAACCTGACCAGGGTCCCCCTTTCAAATCTAGGAGCTTGTTGGCTATCGGGGGTCATCCAAAATTCATTTTTCCCACTTCCGGGTCGGCTATTCTGGGTTCTGAAGTGTTGATTCCTAAATTATATTTAATATAGGTCCTCTCCTAGGGGTAAAGGATTTAATGGGAATTTAATTATCCTATGTCAGCCTCCTTAGAATATTGTGCCCTAATTTATATAAAAGGAGGTTCTCTCTTCTCATTTTCCACTAAGCGATATTAAGCAAGAAAAAGTCTTCTAACCATGATCAAGAATCCATTATTGTCAAGCTTCCAAGGTGTTCAAGTATTCTTCTCAAGCATTCAAGTTCTCCATTGAAGATCAAGGATTCAAGTTTCCAAGCCTTTGAAGGGATTAGGTTCAAACATTCAAGATTCAACATTCAAACCCTAGATCTAGCCATTATGATGGTGTGATCTTCCTTCAAGATCCTTGGTGCATCCTCAAGACTCTTTCATTACTTCTTCAAGGTGGATTCCATGCATACAATCATGGATGTTTATGGTCTTTATTGAGTCCAAGCTTTCATATTTACATACTTACTTACATTTGAATTACAATTACATATCTATTAAATATCATAGCTTCATTCTTAGATTCAATTCAACTACTTACTAGCATTCTATACTTTATTGATTTCAAGGTTAATTACTAAATTGGGGTTTGACTAAGGCAAACCCCTCTCCCCCAACAAACAAACCTCTTTTTCTTGTAGGTACAGGTTCAGGATTGCGGATTTGGACTCAGATCTAGATACTCTTTTCGGCTTTCTTTCGAACTCCGCGAACAGATTCTCTGTCGGACCTGTGTAGGTCAAGGTTGACATTATTGGGTCAGGATTGACATTTGTGGGTCAAGGTCAACCTTTTTCATAAGACGGTGTTGGAACAGAAAAAGATTTTTGGGTTTTGTTTGTCTCTACGTTCCGGTTCTAGATCATACTTCAGTTTTCCAGAAATAGAGTACAGACCTCAAAAAATAGCATTCTTTGATTTGCAATTATTTAAGGTTAGTAAATTTCTCCTATTTCTTCAATTATTGTTATATATCATATCCATATATTCAATTAATATAATTTAAGATCCTCTTCTCTTATCTCATTTCCAAATGATTGATTCATTTGTGCATTAATCCTTCTCTTGGTATCAGAGCTCTAGTTTCTACACTGGGAACTCTAGGAATTGTACACCCATTAGGTTGTGTCTAGCTTAAACTTGAAGCTTTAAACTTAAAATTAAACATAGACATAAAACTCTGATGTATTTAAAACCATTTCTTTGTGATTATTTGATTTCTTTTATGCTTTTGGGTTTTGGGTTTTAGTTCTGAGTTGTTTGGTTCCTTTGGTTGCTTCAGGTATCGAGTGTGTTGAGTCTAGAGTCGTTGATAGGAGCCTTGATCAGGATCAGGATGTGAAGGTTCAACACCTTATTGGAGAGCTTAATGACCTCATTGATGGAGGAGTTCGAGCCTTCCAATCCCAAGATTTTAGGGATGCAATTTATAAGTCTGTGTTGGTTGAACATCATGTAAACCAACAGAGTAAGGAACTCTCTCTGGGTCGTAGTGGTCATTTTTCATATAAGAAATTTTGTAACCATCAGTGCATCAAGAATTTTTGTGCTAACAAGTGCAAACAGAAAGTTCAGTCAGCAATGAATGTGTATCAGGATGTCAGTAGGGGCAGTGTTCAACAGTCTAGAGTACCTTCATTTAGAGGAGGTGGTGCATCTAGTTCTGGGGTTAGGGGTAATCAGTCTCAAGGGACTGTGAGATTCAAGGAAACCCCTAGTTCCTTTGCAGGTAATCAGAACTCACATCAGAAGGTGACTCCTCATAGTCAGAGTGGTGGTACTCGCTCTAGGGATTCTCGAGGTGGTCTGCGCGCTAGGTGCAATCAGTATAGTTAGCCTACTTAGAGCATGCATCAGAGTATCAGTAGAGATGCTTTCCAGAAGTCCAGTGCGCCCTCCAATGGGAGAGGCAATTTTAGAGGCACCGAATGTTTCACCTGTGGTTAATTTGGCCACATTACGGTGAATTGTCCACAGCGGCCTTCTCAGTTTTCTAAGCAGAGACCTATGACTTCTGAACCTATAGTTGGGAATGTCGGTAGAACTCATGGAGCATATGCAGCTTTGGATTATCATCCTCTAGTGTATCATCCTCCTTTGATTGAGTCTACAGGTAGAGGACCAGCAATTGGGTTTCAGTTTCCGGTAGTAGGGAAGGATCCTCAGAGTTCTAACCAGAGAGCAGGGAAAGGTCCTATGGGATCTACATGTTGAGTCATATGTGACTCATTAGGATGCTTCATGTTTATGGGAGTTTATCCCTATTTGTTTTAGGCTTCTAGGAGTAAGCCTAATCCTAGGGGGTGGATGTAATACCCACTCATGTTTTTGTTTTTAGTTTATGATGCCATACTCTTTTAGGCATTGGTTTCAGTTGATTGGCCAAATTATTTTAGGCCACATTTCATGAGAGTTGTTATTGTTTCAATTGATGATGATACTTGTTTATGATGTCATGATTCACCTTTGCATGTTTTGTGGAATTTGAATCTCTTTAGGGGGAATTGGTCATTCATTCTCTCATAATAGGTTTTTGGAGAATTGGAGAGCTCTTGGTGATTTTGGGGGTTTTTGAAGAATTGTGGATTGTTGTGGATCTTGGTTTCTTTGAAGTTTTCAGAATTTCCTATTGCTTGTGTGTGTGTGTTCGGATCTACATTGTTATCAAATCTGTGGTTGAATTGGGCTTGAGGGTTTCAAATCTACTTTCATCTTCCAAGCTACATTCTTTCGTGTCTTGCATTGGAATCAAGGTAGGTTTCATTTTTCATGTATGGTTTTCAATTTTGTAGATCTGAGGTTTTCTGTGTTGCTTTAATGCATGTTCCTTAATTTGGCCTTTAAATGGCTTATGATTATTTCTACATTTTCGGGTGATTATAGAAACCCTAGATCTATACTTCTTTCATTTTCTATATTCTTAGCATCATATGGTTATGTTGTCAAAATTTCGGGAAGAAATTCCCTCTAGATCTTGTAGAAAATGAAAAATATTAACCTTTGATATAGTTTATACTATAGGAGAAAATTAAATTTATGGATGCTTAATGTTTTGGTGATTTCAGAGTTTATGAGAATCTTGGATCTACATTTTTCGTAATTATGTATTCCTGGTTATAGTACAGACATGCTGTCAAAATTTCGTACTTAGATATCTTATTAAACTCCTATAAATCAAAAAATCAATCTGCCATATAGTTTATACTATAGGAGAAAAATAAATAATTATCCTATGTATTTGCAAAAAAAATCAAATCAAAAAAAAAAACTCACCCTCTGTAATTCTACAGACTGGTGAATAAAATCACCCAGTAAGGTAAAAGAAAAAAAAGTATAAAAATCCCTTTTTAGTAATTTTCTTCCATTTTCAAAAATTTACAATAAAACAAAAAAAAATAACACCCATACCTTTTTGGGAAAATGAATTATAAAATTTGTATTAAAAAAAAATTAAATTAAAATAAAAAAAAATCAAATTATCGCAGTGTAAGTGGATTGGAAGAAATTGATTTATTTAAAAAAAAAAATTGAAAGTTTTATGGGGGTGGGACCCCATCCCCAACCCCCGCGACAGACTGCGCCGGGCAGTACACGTGACTGCCTTGGCAGCCGTGACTGCAGTACCGTTCCATTAGGGAAGCAGGTGTGGGGGGGAACCGCGTGGGTCCTCCCACATGAATTTATTTTTTAATTTATTTTTATTTTTTAATTAGAATGTAGTAAATTTTAAATTAGTTTAAACAATTTATATTTTATTTAAATTTTAAATTAGTTTAAATTTTAATTTTATTAATTTTAAATGAGATTAGTTTTATTCATTTATTAATTAAAATTAGTTTTTTTTTTATGGTTATGTTTAAATGTAACTTAACCAATACATTCTATCTATAGATTTAATTTTGTATATTAATTTCTAATTGTAGGTAATGAGTTAATTATTAATTTGAATTAATAATTGTAATATTAGTAATTGTAAATTAATTTATTGACTATTGGATACAATTAATTTAATTAATATATATTTTATTAAATACTATAGTAAAATGTAGTTGATTAAATTAAGTTCATTAAGTTGTATTTAATTGAGTAGTTATGAGGTAAAGGTAACTGGAGACTTAGAGGTAGATATCTAATTGGGTATAAATAATGGATACCTTGATGTGATTATTTAATTGCGAGTAGTAGTGTTAAATAGTCTACTTGTAAATTAACCTCTAATTATTTCAAACTTAGTTATGAATTAAATGGAGGTTATGTATGAGCTATCTATTAGTATTTACATGTTTATAGTTCATTTTTCAGTCTTTTAAGATGTTTTGTTTTCTATGCATCTTAATGGATCTCTTTTGCTTATATGTTGATTATTTGGGACATTAGATGACCTAGGATGTATACAGAGCCTGGGGGTGTAATTATATTTCTGTTACTTCATGGCGTGTGTGTTGTCAGATATTACTCTAAACTGGCCATGATGACCCTTTTGATTATGTTATCTGCTAGTGTACCTATGTGGCCCTTCCTGTTGTATGGGATACTGATTTGGGGTGAACTAGGGTTGTGACCTATGCTAGATCTGTTAGGATCTCTGAGCCTAGGGTAGGTTACCTAGATGTGTAGTAGGGGGTGGCTTGCAATAAGTTTCGTGTCCGTAAGAGACTACTGGATTGCTTATTGTGGAGTTTCTTAATAAGTGATAACTAAAGACATATTTGGGGATATTAAAATGGATTAATAAGATGTGTCCTCACCCATGCTTGAGTACTAGTATAGGCTAAGATGGTGTTGAGAAGATGTCAGTTGCCCTGTGAGGTATCTGACATAGTTAGTGGCCTTGTCAATTTGAGAGGTCATTGGCTCCATGTATGGTCACTTAGGTGCCAAAATCCATTGTGATTATTAGCGCTAAACTTAAGGGTAGACATACATGATGACACCTTCCTTTACACATGCTAGATTTTCTATGTTGTCAGTTGCCTCTGGACTAGTGAGTCTTACCTTTTATGATGATTAGCACACCGGATTAGAGAGCTATAAGGATCCCTTTCTTAGTGGCTATTCCTTCTTAGTTTTGGATATCCGATTGGGATCTGTTGTTATCTCCTCAGCATGGTGGGGTGGACCTTTGTGGTTCCACATAGATGGGTGGTAGTGATTCTTTATCCATTGAGATTTGACGTCCTTGTACCAGGTGCTTGATGGTTTCTTGCAGATGAGCTCTTTATGTTCCTTCATCATTTGTTATGTAATTTGATTATTGTAATCTTGTATTAGTGTGTCGCATGTGATACCTAATCTATAAATTGTAATATTAAGTAGTTTAAAGTGATTATCACATACCCTGCGACATGTGTAGTGGATGTGAGTTTATGGTGGTTTCATGGTTATCCATGAGGATTGTAATTATGGTTATGTAAGTGGTATTTATTATGTTTAATTAGATGGAATCTTTTGTTATATTGTTAGTTGTGTTTTTCTTTAAGTAATTCAACATCATGGGACCCTTGAGTCGTGTAATCTACGTGAGTGTAAGACATGTGTATAAATGGTAATCACTTCCGCATACACACTTCCACATGAATGTATGTTTCTTTATGTTAACTTTAAAAAAATATATATTTAGCACACATAGTGACATGTTCTAGGTTAATCTCTCTTGGGTTCTCTGGCGGGGCATTACACTTGGATTGATCAACTTGGATCCTTCATTTGTGCATTTGGGGAATAAAAGAGGAATATCTTATCTTCTTCTTAATCATAATTATAACATATAATCCAAACATCTCAATCAAATGTAAAGTAGGTTTAAGGAAACTTACCATTTACCATTTATTTATATTTTCCCCTTTTTCTTCCTTTACAATCCCTCCACTCTAAACATTAAATGTAAGGTCATAAATGATTTGAGTATCAAAACACTCTTATTCCATAAATAAACAAAGATTCATTTCCCCCTTTACAACAAGTAACCCCTCTATTGTACAATAGTTACGTTTAGTTCCTGCTTTTTTTTTCCTAGTTAGGTTCCCTTCATGTTTTCCCTTTCCTTGTCTTGCTTTAGTTTTGTTGTGAGCCACCTTTTGTTGAGCTTTGTGAAACCAGAGATTTGAGATTCCTTGCTTGGACATGTGAATGTCTAAGTCCCCAAACAAAGCTAGCTATTGCCCCACTTTTGGTCCACATACCTTTCAGACAAAAGTGACTGTTTAATGTATAGTAGTGGTCTTGATAGCTTCTTGTTGGTCCTGAGTCTAAGTCTATAAATCTTTCCCTTAGGCTAGGGACCCTTTACCAAATTTTTCCCAATTGCCTTCTCTTTTTTAAGTCAGAGGGACTCTGTATCTGAGTTCATGTATTCTTCGGGTAGGTTAAGTTCCCAATCCGGTAAAGGTTGTGGTTCAAAGATTTCCAACATCAATATTACACAATGGAAGTATGTAGCCGTAATTCTTCATTTTGCAGCTTGGCGGAGAATCGGGCTCAAGCTTCTCCACTGGTGGAAAAGTATCAATAGAGTGCATCTTCCGCCGATGATTACTAAGTGATGTCTCAGCAAGAAACACAGTGCTAAAATGGATCCTTTAGGCTTAAGAAGGGTTGATGTGTCTGCATTACACCTCTACAAGCCAAAGGGAATGATTCAATACAAAGAAATTGTGGAAATAAGCCAAAGGTGGAAAAGCGAAAAATGGCTTCTCCTCTACTCCTACAGGTGGGTTTTGACCCACAGAGTATGTTTTCTGCCGAACCATTTGAAAAAAGTGATTTTGAGGAAGGAAATATCTCATAAAGTATCTGAGATATAAAGAAGGTGGATGAAATTGACACATGCCATTTTGACATCCTGATAAACCAAATGTCTCCCTTGGCAGACTTCTAAACTGAGAGCACTCCAAAAGCACTTTTTTGCCAAAGGAGAAGCAGAAAAATAATTTTTTGCTACCTCAAAAAAGTTACCGTTGCGGTTACTAAAAGTGAAAAGACATTTCTTAACTGCCTGTAAAAGCAAGGTAATTAATTCAAATAAAGCCATTTTACTTCATCATGGGCTTTTTCATTAATGTTGCGATCTCTTCATTCATGTGGCATAGGAAGTCGGCCATTAATGGTAAGAATTAAAAATTTATAAAATCAGTTGAAAGTTGCGAATGAGAGCCACCATTTACTCACCAAATTGTTTTGAATTCGAAGTCTCATATTTTAGCTATCCTTTGCTCCTGCATCCCTAAGAGATACTTCTAATTTCCAAATACGAGTCATCAGAAGCATGGCTTCCAGATTCATGGGATTTGATGGAATGAGCAGCATTACTTCTGAATGGTATAAGATTTTGGATACATCTCTGAAGTTCTTTGACACGCAGAACTTCCAGAACAGATTAAAAGTGGACCAAATACATCCTATTACAGAGAAGTTGAAGGAGAGCGGATTAGTTGAGGCCGCTAGTTTTCCTATGGCTATTCAAGCCCTAGAATTAATTCGGGAATGCATCGCTCGATACAACCCAGACACTAGGCAAATTCTCTTGCCTAATGATACGGTGTTGTTATCTATTGATAGAGAATCGGTCCAGAACTCGCTTCGCATACTAGAGCAAGCTGAGTATTTAGAAATGACATACAGTTAAGTGGTGACTTAATATATTGCTAAAAAATTAGTTTGGAAGAAAGAGATAATGAAACCATGGTTTCAGGAACCCAAGAGCGCCAAAGGGAAGCTACTGAAGACATTATACAGCACTAATCTGAAGCCGGAGATCGTTGACATCCTAGTGTTACTCCACAGGATCAGAGGTGAGAGTGAGGCACTCAGTTTTGTCAACCATCACTTATTTTTGGTTTAGGTAATCTGTTCCCAACATCATTTCATATATTGGGCGCTTATGGTAAGTGAGAATCTCTTAGAGGCCCTAGATAGAGCTAAATGCTAGAATGAATTTTACTTGTCTTCAGTCCTCTTATACATTCTGGCTACACTCCAAATTTGGCCAGGTCTTCCCAAATTAGAGGAATTCCCTGATGATGTCAAGAGTTATGAATTTTTCCCCTCTTTGCAATTACATAATAGTTATGCTGAGTATCTTCGAGTTAATGATACATTCACAATGAGATTGTGTAGGGAGTTACAAGGCTATCTAGAGAGGAGATTCTCCCCCAAAGCCATGGCTTTCATCAGCCAATTTGGATTCTATTTCATTCAATTTAGAGGTTTCTCATATCTTCATCTTGTAGGTTTTGATGATTTCCCTTAGAAGCTTCCCAAGTATCCTACTGATATGATCATGATGATCGAAGTAATGAGGCAAGAACTCCAGGTGAACTTACTATGTGTTGAGGCTAAGAAGAAGGGATACAATTTCCCCATGACCATCAGAGCTTACAGCTATGCATCCCAATCAGAGGCAAAAAAATTTCTCAAGACATTCTCAAAGAAGTTTTCTTTGGAAACCTATGATGTCTTGAGACCGCAATATGACCCTGTGAACTATGCCAGGGATGTATTGCAAATGAGCCACTTAATTCATCATGTACATGATATTGAAGAATACTGGGCAAATTGTAAGGATGATTTAGAAAGAAGAGAGATTGTACGCCTAGTTAACTATCAAAAAATTCAAGAGGTTCAATATTAACATTGTAGTAGAGGGGCTAGAGGATGATGGAAATAATATGTATGATGATACATATCTAGAGGAGATAAAGCTCACTTCTATTAGTTCTGAACCCATGTTGGACCAATCCATTAGTGACTTGCTGACTCTAATGGGGGATATCTTCAAAAGAATAGAACAATGGGTCGAATGGACTATAGGCCGAAGAAAGAGATCAGAAAGGAAGCCTCCTACTTAGTGAGCCCCAGCAAAGGATACTACTGGTACAACAACCACTTCATTGGTAACAATGCCAACCGTTGCTAAAGGATCAACCCAGCTGGTGGGAGGAGGTGATGAGCCTCCTAAGAAAACAATCACATTGGAGAAGACTCGTGGAGAAGGTCCACTCCCAAATATTGGAATAAAAAAGGAGCTCACCAAGGATGCAGAAGCAGAGTAGTCAGTAAAATTAGTTGTAGTAGACGTACCAGTTGACACCCTGACCCAGGATTCTCCCAGGAGAGGGTCTCTTGTCATAGTGGAAGTAGGTGAAGACACTCCTTCAACCATAGAATCAGAAGGAGAAGCCAGGACAAATCAGAGTGTCACTTTAGTAGCCAAGTTGGTGTCCTCTTCTCCTACTTTGGTAAATCCATTTTCTTTGAGACCAAAGGCTACACCTCCAGTCATCAGGAAATTGTTCTTTGAGGAGTTGGTTTCTACCAACAAAGTTACTAGCACAAATTCATGGATAGAAAATACTCTGGAACACAAGAGGAAGAGGGCGGAAGAAGGGGCTTCCAGAAAATATACTCTGTCATGAGCCTTTCAGCCCAAAGTCGTTATGAGAAAATAGAAAAAAGTGAAGACAATGTCTACCCTGGGTCATGATCCTGAGACTGGGCACTTCACCATGGAAGTGGCTAAGCCAACTAAGGAAGGTAAATTCAAAGATATGACTGCTTTAGACTTTTAGTTGCAAATCACTTGACATGGGTTTGGCTCATCATGACACCAAGGTGGATTGATGGAAATATACTAATGTAGTGATAGAAGAAGAGCTTGAGGAGCTCAAGACTGCCAAAGTTCAACTTAAGGAAGAAGTGGTTGAGTTGACCAACTTCATTAGGCAACTCCTTACTCTGATTGCAAGCATTCCCAGCACCCAAACCACCTTCGACCCCAGTGTTGTGGAGAACCAAGCCATTCTAGCTAAATTGCAAAAAGATTGGCATTATGGGAAGATTGGTAAATGGTGGATTGAGAGGCTCAAGTTTGAGGGACTAGCAGTGGTTCAGAAACTAGGTAACACCCTTCTAAGGTTGGAGGTAGAGAGAAACAACATTTCTACAAACCTACAGACTCTCACATCGGAGAGGGTGAAGTGCCAGGAATGTATAGTTATGTTGCATGTGGCAGTAAAGATGAAGACTAAAGAGGCTCTAAAAGCTAAGATTTTACAGAAAGGAGATGAGCCCTTAATTGAATGGCTTTAGAGCCTAGAGTTTAAGATCAAAATGATCATCCAGGAAGAAGTAGGATTGCAACAGATAGATGTCAAGATCAAAGAAGAGCAGAGCCAAGATTTCAATCTCCTCTTAGGAATTCATATAGAATCACAAAATAGTGGTCAGGTCAAAGAAATAATCGGAGTAGCCAATATGAAGAATTCATTTTCTAGTTATTTGCATAAACTGACAGAAGATTCTGCCTCTCATCTAGACAAAATACCAGAACTCCAACAATTGAGTGGATGCATTTTTAGAGCAACGGAAGAAATGAAACATCAGACTGATGCCATTAAGGTTCTCGCTAAGGAACATTCCATGTGGCTCATTCAATACACTAACATCCATGTCAATAGGCATGAAGAACTCATTCAATTCATTGCAGCTGTTATAGCTTATAGGGCTAAATTAGACAAGGGGAAGGAAACTAAATCTTAAATAGATTCCCCCTTGTGCTATTTTTGATACTATTGTAACCGATAAATCTTTTAGTTATCATTTCTAGCTGGGGAAGTTGAACCGTTTTGGTTCTCCCCCTTTCTTGTAATGGCCCAATCTGGGACCCTATATGTAATATTTCCAAAATCAATACAAAGATCGGCTAAATTTTGGTGTGAAAGATAGCATTTTGCTGAGTCAAATTTGTGTCTAAATGCCATTGTTTTATCTGTTCCATCTGCATAGTATTTATCTTTCTGTTGAATTCATATTTTTCTTTGAAGTTGGATTTACAATCTATGTTCGAACCAGAGCTTTGTATTATGAATTGATATGATTAGAAAAAGGGGAAACTCATTGTTATCTTAAATTTGGGAAACATGCCATGATATAGATTGATTCATTGTTGTTTCATCATTAGTTTTTAGTCTTTCATCTACATTTTTAGTAGAATTTCATGCATTACCAATTTTGGGAGTTAATCTGATTGATGAAATCTCAAGGTTGGCTAGATTTATAGTGGAATTCATCCTACCTAAGCTATTTCCTGCCTAGGGTTAGCTTGGTTTGCCTCTTCTGTTCTCGGGTTAAGAACATGCCCCTGTTAGATTAGGAAAGAGTAAGATTCACTA
Organism: Thuja plicata; assembly: GCA_018584345.1. Taxonomy (NCBI): domain Eukaryota; kingdom Viridiplantae; phylum Streptophyta; class Pinopsida; order Cupressales; family Cupressaceae; genus Thuja; species Thuja plicata. The sequence continues at coordinate 1,205,070 of MU228285.1, read as the reverse complement.
AAAATCATTCATATAAGGGAGTTGTACCTTTAAATTTAGAGGGAAATTAGCTTCTTCAAGAACAATTTTCCAGCTGTTGGTATCAAATTATTTCTCACAGATTTGGGCATTTGAGACTTAAATTGAAAAGAACAATCTGTTTACTAACAAGCACTTTAGTCTTTAAAATAGCTTTATGCTTAGTTGGACAATCATTTCTCATGGATCAAGAAAAATGTAAATGATGGATTTAATTATTTTAACTAATTGTATTCATGCAAACTAGGAGATCAAGGTCAAGTTGTTTGATCTTAGAGTTATTCAAGAAAAGCATAAAACCTAATTAGGTCAAAAAATTGTATATATAGATGTATAATCAATCAAGAACATGATGATTGTATCTTCACAAGGACATCTATGGATCAGAAAAAGTTTTTCATGCAGAAGGACAGATAAAGAAGAATTCATTTATGAAGAACTACATTCAAGCCTATCAAGCAGAATAGAGGTATTAACCATCACAATAGGTGATATACAATTTTGTGAACTTAATAGATCTGTAATTAGCAATTCAAGATTTCAAGCTATCATGTCATCTATATTTTTGTATACTCTCTAACAATTGTTGCAAAAAAAAAATCCTTCAAGAAGGTGGACTTAACAGTATTTATGTAAATCTCTTAACCGAGAGCACGCATACATTGTGTTGCTGAAATCTCTTAACTGAGTAGACTTAACAAGTCTAACATGTTACTCCTAACAGGGTAAGATCATAGGAAGTGATCACAACTTTTCTCCCTAATAGGCACCTTCCATTCTACAGATAGTGAAGCTTTGTGGGTTTCATCCCCACCGTAGTTTTTACCTTCTAACAAGGGTTTCTGCATTACCAAATGCCTGTGTCATGTGTTAATAAACTTCATGAATGTTTCAATGTTTGTTTACATGCATTTACACTTATGCTATGATATTGCATGAATGAAGTAGGAAATCTACAATGGTTGGCTATGCAAGAAATGAGTACTAAGGTTAATTGATAAAAAAATTTAGGGTATTCATTCACCCCTTCCCTCTTAGTACACACCCTTCCATTATTCCAACAATTGGTATCAGAACTAGATCTATTATTTGTAAAATTTTAATCACTTGAGATAAAATATCATACAATGGAAAGGTATAAGCCTGATAAGAATATTGAGAATCAGAAGTTGCAAATACAGATTTTATTTGAGAAATACAAAGAAGAAAGAATCAAGATGAGAGAGTTACTGGGTGAAAGAAAATTCATGGCATATCGCTACAATGAAACTGACTATCATGAAGAAGAGATACCTGACCTATTTGATTCATCTAGATTATGGATCTGGTAATACATCTGACACATATGAAGGAACCATTGTGAATCTAAATGAAGTCAATCAACATCTGACTAAACAAGTGAAAGTACTACAAGTTGGTCAAGAGACACAAATGGTAAGAATGATTAATGTTATGAGTAATGAAAGACAATCTGAACAAGAAAGAACTTTGGCTATTGATGACAGGAGAAAGATTACTAAAAAATTGTAAGAGAATGAATCTGAGATATAGAGACTTACTGAACATCACATTGAGATCACCAACCAAATAGTTCTTATGAGTCATGAGGCCAACCGAGTAAACATAGAACTTAATGGAAAATTGGAAGCTATTGGTGATCTAAGAGAAGAAAATGAGAAACTGAAGCATGAAGCAAAGATTCAACAAAAACATAATGACATGATCAAGAAAGATAAATATAGTACAAAAAGAATGGATGAATTTTTTAACGATCAAAGAAGACTCAACAACAATACCAGTTTAGGGTATACCGAGCATGGAGAATCATCAAATCAAGATGATCAAAAAAATATCTACACAAATCCAAGACAAAAGAAGTGGTCATGTAATCATTTTGGAAAATGAGGCCACACATAAAATGTTAGCAAGAGAAAAGAAAAAGGTATTCCTAAAACTACTTCTACATTCATAGGTAATTGTTATAACTGTAACATGCATGGACACATAGCACATGAATGCAAATCTAAGATTAATAAATCAAAGAAGAAATATTACATGGAGAAGCATTTTTTTACTTGCAACATACATGGCCACACATCTCATGAATGCAGGGAAAGGAAAAAGAAACTCTAGAAACCTAAAGAACAAGAAAATACATATCAACCGAGAAGAGTCGGTAATTCATATGTTTGGGATTACAACACTTGGGTAAATTGCACAACATGTGGTAGATATGGACATATAGTTGTTAACTATATGAGGAAATGGATAAGAAGATCTAGAAATTGGACTAACCCTAGAATGGCATGCTTACACTATCATAAGGTCAGTCACTTAAGCAAGGACTGCAGAGATCGAGTGATAGAGACAAGCACTTTTGCAAATGGAAATACTATTGAAGACATCAGGAGAATGAGAAATCAAATGTTGAGGAGAGATTCAAACAATGATAATGTTGGACCAAGAACTATAGTTGGTGACACCTCATCCAAGGGATCATGTGATTCCACCACCCCCACCTAAGCAATACAAGTAAGTAAGGAACTGCACTCTACAAAGTTGTATTTTACATAAGTTCCTATACTCATTGAAAATATGCCAAATTAGCATGAATGAAGATGCACTATGGTATTGCATGTTATGTTTTGTGAATCTAGTCTAATCGGTTAATATAAACTAAGCATAAACTGCATGTTGGAAAACATATGAAAGATAACAAAGTTGACACTATATACCGAAAATCATCGGTAAACATGTGGAAGAAAACTGAGTTGACACTTTGTACTGATTATTGTCTACTCACCAAGCTGAAGACTTTGGTGTGTTAACTGAGAATCTATGCTTTGTCAACCAAATGATAGGTGAATCATTTAATGCATCACTTAGGTTATATTTTCCTATAAAAAGGGAAAACACAAACTCATTCTTTCACCCAACATTAAACAACAGATTGCAGAGAAAAGAAGTGATTCAGAGTGAAAAAATTGCAAAGCAATTCACAACACCTTTAAAGAAACTCCAATAGATCACGCACATTCTTAGCAAGCATCCGGTGAGTATCTAGACTTACCGAGCTAACAGATTATTTTCAAAGAAGCCCTAAATTAACAAACAAATGGAAACCACTTACTGAACCATGAAGATCAAGATGGAAAAATACAAGAAGGTCATTAAAATCAAGAAATTGACCTGCGAAGAACCTAACTACAAGTTCTTCCCCAAGGTTGCTACACAACCTGACGACAAGGGAGATTTTTTGAGTATCCCACCTAGGGTTTTATTGGTCAAAGACATTCGAGCATACATCCACTACAAATTTGTAGAGATTGGAGATGTTGAACTTGAAGAAGCTTATCAGAAGCTTTGCAAGGATGAAAACCTGAAGGATGAGAAAAAACACATTGAAGTGAAAGGGTTAACTAATGTCCTACTACTCCTCAAAGAATTCAAAACTGAATGGATATGCATTGTGCTCAGCTGAGTGCATGACGGTAAAATGTGGTTAGATGAATCTAAGGAAATTACGAAGGATGTGATTCATGCAGTGACTAGTTATCCAATCACCAAGAAGGAAAAATCCCTAAGGCAACCTGGACACCTTGAGATTGAAAAACCAACTGGATCTGAATGGGACAACAGAGGTCTGAAAGTGAATTCAATCATTGACCCTGAAATGAAGTTCGGTGCATATGTGATCAGATACAAGATATTTCAAGAAAGCAAAATGAACAGTGTTGCATGTGGAGCTTTTGACATTGCATACAAGATTGTGAAGAAAGGAGTGCAACTAGACCTAGTTGAGATGCTATTAAAGAAACTGGAATAAAACATGAGAACAATTAGATCAGCACGATCTAATACATTTAAGTTTGGTTCTATATTAATGTGCACATTCCTTTACTTTCAGAACTAATTTCCTTCAGTCGTTAATCTCACTTGGGACATAAACCGACCGATAACAACATAGATTAGTGATTACATTAAATTACTAGGAGACAATTTCTTTCCACTACTGGATGGCTACTTCACAACATTTAAAAATAGGATGTAGAAAAGGACGAGAATTCCTACATAGTTGGTTGAACAATACAAAGATGAGATATGCTTTATAGTTGACACCGACACCACACTCATTAAAGATGCCAACCCAAGAACAACATGGTTACCACCATTGGAATATGGGATTGACATAGATTTGTCTACAAAAGAAATTGAAGACCTACTAAATGAACCAAATGACAAATCTATAAGTAGATTTTGTACATATGAAGAAGCTAAGTCAATAATAAAGATCGGCTTAGTAGTCAAGAAGATAGGAAAGAAGAAAACACAGATGGTGAAAAAACTTAAGTAGAAACTCTCGGTAACTGATGAAGACTTAGAAAAAACAATAGATGTCACCAAGGAATAGTCACCCGTCAGTGAAGGTAAAGAATTAAGTGATTTTGAGTCTACAGAATCAGATGTAGAGGCACTAAAGGCCAAGAAAACAAAATTCACTAATGTAACAACAACATCTAGGACAAGAAGCAAAACTACTAAGGTAGACTCACAACCAATAAATAAAGGTACAGTAAGAACATATATGAAAAGAAAGCCTAAAGCCTCAACCAAGCCGAGACAATGAAAGAAATATATAAGAGGTAAAGAAGACAAGGATAATACTGAAGAAGATGAGAGAAAACAAAGGAAAATGACACTACTAATGTTGCACAGGCACAAATACCAGGTAATATGCCTTTATTGATATAAGCTATCAATATAATAATTGAAGCAAAGGATAAAACAACCGAGCCTAGAATAAACACACAAATAGACAAAGGTGATGAACAAGGGGAAAAGACAGATAAAAATGGAGAGGATAAACTGAGTGATGCACCCACCAAAGACAATGGAAAGGAAGACAAGGCTATAGACCAAGAAAAGGTTGATGTAGAGACGTCTACAACCAACCAAAAGGTACTGACCGAGAAACCTAGCCAAGGAACCATACTTCCAAAGAAATCAATGACAAAAAATGAGCAACAAAAGGCTCTTGCTATCATTCCTCATTCCCTTGCATTAAGAAACATTCTAAGGAAGAAGAAGAACAAGAAAAGTAAAGCCCTTGTTACACTTGATGAGATAATAGACATACCTGACTTTGATCCAAGAAAACTTGATCCTGAGTCATTATCAAGGTATGGGGAGCTATGCAAAAGGAAAGCACAATAGGAAAACCTCAAAATTGAACATAAAAATACACAAGTCATGGAAACAGCAAAGGATATTCTACTGTAGGTAGTTCCTGACACACATATTGATCAAAATTCACCCATCATTGATCAACTAGCATTTTAAGTGAGGCAATCACACAATAGAATGTAGACACTGAGAAGGTCATTAAGGAAAGAGCGAAAGAAAATTATCACTATAGGCTTATAGAGAAAATAAGCCAAGAAGTGGTAGTAAACAAGGTGAAACTTTCTAAAGTGGTAACTACACTAGATTGTGGTATTTCAGAACTAGTTACCTTAGTTCAAAATTTATGTACTATTTAAAACTTCACCACTAAGTAGGATGTACAAATAGCTAAGTTCAATGAAGATCTAAAAGCTAGTGCACAAAGTCTTTCAATCGAGCCAAATGCATTCCAATTGCATTATGAAAAGCTATTTGAATCTAAACAGTTAAGACTTGAAATACAAAAGGAAGAAAGAAAAATTAGAGATGAAGTAAATGAGCTACAAGACATGTTACTACCAAATCTCACATTTCTGATGACACATATGAGTACAGAAAACACTCTAATTGCCACCCCAGAGATGTCAGTAGATGAAAGCATCTATGACATGCATGCTCAAATTACATTGGAGCACATGACCCTAGAGAACCTGAAGGAGAAATGGAAAAAGCTGATGGAAGACATCAAGCAATCTCATAAGAACATTCTTCACAAGCTTTAATTTATACATCTTTTTCATTACTTTCAAAAAAGGGGGAAACATATACATACAGGGGGAAACATGTACATACATTGTATCTACATACCTAGGCATGCACATAGGGGGAGTCATTGTAAAAGTCTAACATACTTGGTATATACTGTACATATCAGTTTTTGATACTAATTCCAAAGGGGGAGATTGATAATCCTTAAAGTATCATAAATTGTCAATAGTATTCAAGCAGTCAGTTTTGGTCGGTCGGTCAGCATTCACTGAGCAACAACACTCATCGAGCAAAAGTGATTATCAATCGCAGTAATTACTGAGTACAGTGGTCACTGAAATGATTTGAACACCGATCACTATATCAATCAAGTAGAGACACAACCGATCAACTAGTGTACAAAGACACAACCAAGCACTATTATATAGAGACATCACTGAGCACCAGTCTACACTGATAAACAAAATTTCACCAGAAAAAGCGGATCTGAAAAAACATGTCAACTAAAGCTTTTTTGTCTTTAAAATATATTTATGCTTATATGGACAATTGTTTCTTATGGATCAAGAAAAGCGTAAATGATGGATTTAATTATTTTAACTGATTGTATTCATGCAAACTAGGAGATCAAGGTCAAGTTGTAAACCTTTGATCTTAGAGTTATTCAAGAAAAGTGTGAAACCTAATTAGGTCAAAATATTGTATATATAGATGTATAATCAATCAAGAACATGATGATTTTAGCCGCACAAGGACATCTATGGATCACACAAAGGTTTTCATGAAGAAGGATAGATAAAGAAGAATTCAGTTATGAAGAACTACATTCAAGGCTACCAAGTAGAACAAAGGTATTATCCATCACAATAGGTGATATAAAATTTTGTGAACTTAATGGATCTGTAATCAGAAATTCAAGATTGCAATCTATCAGGTCATCTATATTTTTGTCTACTCTCTAACAATTGTAGAAAACAAAAAAATCCTTCAAGAAGGTGGACTTAATAGTCTTTATGTAAAGCTCTTAACCGAGTGCACACATACATTGTGTTGCTAAAATCTCTTAACCAAGTAGACTTACAAATTCTAACATATTACTCCTAACATGGTAAGATCATTTGAAGTGATCATAACTTGTATCCCTAACATTCACCTTCCATTTTGCAGATAGTGAAGCTTTGTGGGTTTCATCCCCACCGCAGTTTTTACCTTCTAACAAGGGTTTCTGTGTTACCAAATATTGTGTCATGTTTTAATAAATTTCATCAATATTTCAATGTTTGTTTACATGCATTTTCACTTATGTTTTGATATTGCATGCATGAAGTAGGAAAGCTACAATTGTCGGTTATGAAAGAAATGAGTACTAAGGTTAATTGATAAAAGGTTTTAGGGTACTGATTCACCCCTCCCCTATCAGTACACACCTTTCCATTATTCCAATAGGGGGTTGAATAAGTTGTACGCACCTTATAACTTTAATTCCACTTTATCCACTTAGATCTGAAAGATAAATAGTAAAGGAAAAATCCACAATACATAACACAAAACACCAAGATTTGTTCTTGAGGGAACTTGATTAAGGGAAAATCAGAGTGCAAATCAAACCCACAAGATGAATGTACTCATTTAAAAGTACTACCAAGTTAAGAGAAAAATAGAGAACAAATGATGCATAATCAACCATAGGCTTACAACCCAATCTGTAGGCACACTATCTAGAGCTCACTTGTCACAATATAATCAAATATCTAGCCCTCAATCAGGTTCACCAATCTATCTTCAATTACAACAAGGTGGACATACAGTCCATTACAACTGAACTAACAAACACCATCTCCAATGCCAATAAAATTCCAATGGAGTACAAACTCTTCCTTAAATGCAAAACAAAAGTATCAAAAACTCTCCTTACAATTGCATATTATCACATTTTTTTCTCCCAACAATTACAAAATGATCTCTCATTTATAGCAATTACAAATAGTAATTAACCACTAGGTTGGCTAGACCTATTACAATATAAGATGTAAACAATAAGCCCAATCTCCAAAGTGATCCGAATCAAGTTGGCTAGGAATTAGATAGGACCCAAATATCTGATCATGAACATAATAGAGTGTCACCAAAACAACATCAAGAATCACAACTCGTTACTCGATCAAGTCACCTAAGACCTAAATGAAGAAACACCAAGACACTACCAAAAAAAAAAAATATGATCACCTTGATTGATGTAATCCAACAACACAATCATTACATGATCCAAGAACACCAATAAGCACCATGAATACCATCCAGAATGAAATCCAAACTCATCTTCATCTTTGATCAACAAGAACAGTAAAATACCAAACTATGTCACAATAAAAGATAGCTTGAAATTAGAATCATGAACAACACTAGCTATGAGCACAATGATAAGGTACCATGCAACCATCATGTTTGCAACCTCTTAAACATTAAATTTAAGATGAACCAATATAAATAATCAACCTTTGTTCATAGGAACACTGTAAAAATAACAAAAACCAGCAACTTGATCAAACCTCACTCAAACTGTCATCCAAACTTGTGTGAACCTATGTAGACAAAGTACATACATCATGGATAAATACCTTACAATCTTAACTCAATGTATTCAATATAGCACCTAAAAAACTAAAATCTTCTTCACTGAACACACTATCTAAAACAATAACTAGTATGTTGACATCAGTGACAAAACATTAATGTCACCACACCCAAAAACCAAACTCTGACATGCTCAACAATATTCTAACACTTGTCTATTTCATCTTTGTTGTCTTCTACCTCTTTGAGCTCTTTTACAGTCATATGTACTATCTAATCTAGATATTGATCATCCTTTATTTGTTTAGATCTTTCTACCTCTACATCCTTCACTGTCTCAGTACCTTTTTCTACCTCTTTTCTTTCTTTGGTGACCTTTTCCTTCTCTGTCACCGGAACTTATTATGTTCTTGCCTTAGGTATCTCCATAAAATTCACATCAATTGGTTCCACTTCCAGAACACTAGCTATATTATCTATACATCAACATGAGATAAACCATGTGGGTTTGAGATGTACTTGCACCTTATGTCACATGTACAACATCTTATTTGTTCTTTACAAGATAATATCGCATTATCTTCTCTTTCTCATCATACATATCCTTTAAATTTCCCACCATGAATTTGTTTATGCTTCATTTTCTTCTGAATTCATTCTCTGTAGCCTTGATTACCCTTTTTATTTCATCAAGTTCTAAGACTAGACATATATCCATCAATACCTTTTCCTCAAGCCTCTTATCTTCAATTATTTCATATGCTTTTCTTGCATCAATAATATCATATAAACATTGAGGACTTTAAGATACAATATCTTTGAGTGCTTTCCTGAATCTATACAAATATCTTATTATTGTCTCTTCAATTACTTTCTTCTTTTCATTATCAAACTTATCAAATAATTTACCCACTATTCTAAGATCTCCATGAGATGTAATAATTTTAACTACATTTTTTACTGAAATATACCAAGTTTATCTGATTCAAATTTTGTAGCCTTACTTACTTGTTCTTCTCCTCTACCAGATCATTTGGGTTTGGGGGCTAGTGATGCAGTTGTCTTATTTTTCTTCTTCAACTTCTTCACCTTAGCATCAAACTTGGTCTCTTCATCATCTTTAATGATGACTTCTTCTTCTTGCTTCTTCTTTTCTCCTTTATCTTCTTCTTCTCTATTTGTTTCTTCTTTTTGTTTATTTTCTTTTCTTCTTCTAGCTTCTTTTGTCTTTCTAGCTACTTGCTCTTTGTCTCTCTAGCAGATGGAGATACTTGTGTTTTCTTCATTGCAACAATTCTAGTCTTCCTACCCAGAGAAAGTGTGGGTGTAGAGCTAGATTTTCCAACCTCAATAGGTATCTCATAAAATTCACCTTTCATAGTCCTTTTGATATGGAAATGTAAAAATATTTTAACATTAGCTACTTTCCTTCTCACATTTCTCTTAATCTCAGATTTCTTTAGTTCATTATGCACTTTCAAACCTTACTCATTATATGTACCAAACCTTTCTTTAGCTGGATCAAGTGGCTTTCTCAATAAATCTTTTGCATACAGATCTAGTATATGGTCATCTACTTCATAACCCATAGGTCACTAGTACGTTTGACCTTAATTTTTGAACAACATTTCCGACTGAGCATTAAAATGGTTTTGCTTGGTCAGATTATAGAAGGAATTTTTTTTTTTAATCCATTCCCATGTTGGTCGTAATTACGATGACCATGAAATGTGACTGTAATTCCAACCAACATGGGCATAACTTAAAAAAAGGTTTCATTTCATTTCATTATGTTATGCCACAAAGAAGAGCTAAAAGAGGGCACATAGAACACCTTCATTGAATTCCATTTGATTTAATTTGGATCATTTGATGTTCAATTTTTTACCTGTGTTTCTATTTGATTTGATGATCAATTTGACTTCTACATTACACATTGTATGATCTTTTCCCCTGCTACTTCTGTCAATCAAAACCATAGACTCCATCACTCCAATAGTGCCATTCCCAGACCAAGAATGATGATATCAGAATAATATTGTAAAGCAAACATATTAATGAGTAATTCAAAGTTATTGAATAATTTGGTCATATCATTGATAATACTGATTCCAAACGATTCTAAAAAGCATGGTGTCTCCTACAACCAACTTGAGATTGACAAACAACCAATTTGAAATGGACCAACCCTAACATGTGTAGATTCTTGAAATGGACCAACCCTAACATTACTCCCTCAGAATAAACCGGTCTTATGATATTGCCTATAACATCCAACGATGATCACCTCATATTTTTACTAGAGTTCATGGGTAGCCATCTTAGTCCAAGGCAATGAAAACCATGTTAAGTTGATTGTACTATTTGTAAGGTTACTTTGATGAGTGTTTGGGGCTTTCTAGTAGGGAAAAGAATCTGAGAACAATTCATTGCTCATTATTTTATGCCTAATAAGTTGTTAGGAGGTGGAAGGAAACTAGTGTTTAGACCTTGCATATAGGTTAGAATTATTAACTACTAGGATTCATTGTGGTATGAGCCTCACTTTTGTAGGTTTCTTGGTTGGGATATTTTTGTATTGTCATTGGTAGGTGGCATATCTAGTAAAGTGTAACCATTTAGTTTGCATCTAAAAAATGTTAGATAGGTTGTGTATAGGACTGTCATATTTTTTTAACCAACCTTGCATTGGTGTTGAATATTGAACAGTCTAAATTTCTTGAGTAGAGAATTTTGTGATATACTAGGCATATTTATGATGTAACTAGAGGAATTTGTTGTAGATATAACTGTGAGTTCATTTGATGATAATTTTACAATCAACTTCAATTATTATACTATTTCTTTGGGGATCCTGATGCCCCTTATTAAGCTAAAATCTTTGTCATATACTCTTGTGTTGCATGTATGCAATGACTGTAAATGACTACTTTTCCCTTTATCCAACAAGGACCCAAAAACATTCATATGCTATACAGTGAATTTGGTTGCTAATAGCTTGGATAATTACCTCCATGGAGTTGAAAATATTGAAAAAAATGGTATTTTCATTTTTTCCACAAGGCCCAAAACCATTCATGTAGATATTATGGACTAGCTGGACAATAGGAATAAAGCCATGATATTAGCATAGAGCAAAGCATTGTCTAAAAATGAGTCCAAAGGTCTAGAGCTAGGGTGGAATTTATAAGTAGATGCAACATTATTTCCTAATTTTTGAGACAATTCAAGCACATGCTTGGTACCAAGATGAATTATTTTATCAACTTTGAGGCATATTTGTCTAAAAGAAATAAATATTATTTTACTTCTTCAAAATAAGTTATAAATAAGAGGAATATTTTCAAAAATCTGTCATTTTTTTAAATTATTTTATTTTCAAAAAAAAATGTGCATTCATTTTCTTCTCTCATTGAAGATGAAAACCATTAGGATTTGTGAAGCTTGGGAAAATAATAAAATATCCTCCTAGCATTCTGTGTAGTCCCTTATTGGTATTGATAGTGTTCTTCATGAAGGAATTGTTTTCATGATTTGAATGTTTTAGTTTTGAGTGCAACTTATTCATTGTTTGAGCAATTTCCAAATTCGCTTGCAATATTTGTTTCACTTTTGGATTGTTATGGGTTTAATGTTACTGAAGAAAATTAATCAATATATTTTTTGTATTGTTGACTCCCATGCAAATCGTTCCCTTCTTCGCAAGTATTGGTTGCACTAATAAGGCCGTCTTATTTTCTAGTCATAAGTTTTGGACTGTATAAATGGAAAATATCATCTTATGGTGGTGTTGTGACCTTTTCACAACATCACCCTATTGCAAATGGGCCCCCCTCTTTTCTCTTTTGTTTCTAGTAGGTGCTAGTTTAGGAGTAGATTGGAAACATCTCAGAAGTATAAGTCTTGGTTAAGCCTAGGTCTTGAGGTAGTATGGAGTGGTGTTCAACTTAGATCATCAAGTTGAAGCATTAGAAAATTTATGGTGTTCAAGTTTTGGAAAAGAAAGAATGAAGTTGGGATTGATCACGATCAACTAGTGAATGGTCAATTCATGAAACATAAGCATCTTCTACCTTCAAATACATATGTTAAGGGAAGGAATGATCCCAATAATTGAATGTAAACTATTGGTAAGACAATAGATTGATATTAATTAGCATTAAGATACTAGTTAACCAATCAACACATTATTAAGGGGGATCATAGAATCCTCTGATTAACTTAGAAGAATGAGTAATAATGGAAATCAATATGAAGTAGTGTAATCTAATGAAAAGAAAGGTGTGTGTCATTGGAAAGATACAACCCTTCAATAATAAGGATATATAGATTGATTGAATACAACCATTTACGGTGGCATCACTAGACATTGGACATAAATCAGAGAATTAAGATATAAAGAACCATATACAATCAGGTCTAGAAACCTGATATAAATATACATATGAGAATTATAAGACGAAAATGAATACAACTTAACTTTTATCTTTATCAATTGGAGTACCATAATCAAATATTATCTATCTTCTTATTCCAATTTATAATTAGACCAACATATGAATAAATAATCTGATAGCTTTATATTAACGACAGAGTATCAATAATCAACACTAGATCAATACAATCTACACTATCTAAAGCCATACTTTGAATTTCTATATACAACCTTTATATAAAGTGCTATCCATCTTGGATATTGATTTTGGATTATATTGTTAATTAATTGATATTGAAACATCCAAATAATCTCACTTTAACCACTGTCTTGACATCATGTTCTGACTGTCAAACATGCCTAATTTATATAAAGTATCTATGTTCTTCAAGCGTACCACTGTCATTAGCAATAAAATATATTTTGATTTTCATTAAATTAACCTTTCTTTGGAATTTTGGATCTCCATTGATTTTGTTTTATAACATAGACACCTTTTATTCATCACTATAATGCTACAATTGCAATATTAATCACTAATTCCAAAGGCTATATTATGTATTTCTTTCTACTAATAATGATAACATTGAGGTCTTGATTGATTGGACATGTTCACTGCCTTCTATATATTTAGAATACCATTTTGATCCATGGCTTATTGACTATCTTTTGAATATCTTAGTGTCATCAACAAAATTTCACTGTCTTTACATTTACTATGATAGTCATGGATTTAGAACTCGTATTCATAATATATACCTTCTTAAATCTCAGACATCATACATGGTGTCCTTTATTTCTCTTTTATTATCTTAAATGTCACTTTTAATGGGAGCCATATCACTTGTAGTCTCATGTTTCGAGCTTCATTATCTTGGACCTTGTTTTCATGGCTTGAATTTCCATGGATTTTTCAAAACAAGAGATTTCACATTGATCTGGTCTTGTATTTGTTGTCCCTACTGTGATTTTCCATTCTTTTCATAACAATTTCTATGTAGATCTATGCAACATGGTTCATATTGTTTCTTCTATGTAATGTCGGTAGTTGTCCTATTGTAATTGTTACTTGTTTCTCTTTTTATTATCTAGTGCAATGTAATTTTCTTTCAGCTATTTTCTATAATTGTTTTTCTTCAATTTATCAAATTTCCACAATCTATTAGATTATCTCTTAGTTACTTCTTAATTTGATTGTGTATTTTTTTAACATCAACATTTCAGATCATATTCCAAAATTATCATCATAATATACAAGAATATAAGGAGATATTTAAGACTCTTATTCTTTGAAATCCTATTTTAATTAAATACAAAAACATATGTTATTACTTCATGTTGAAGTCAAATTTATTAACTAACTTGTTAAGATGAGAACGTCTAATTTGAAACATTAACAAAATCTTCCCCTTAAATTTTGGATACTTATTTTCCTAATGTATCAAAATACATAGCCCAATTGGATCAAGGAGTTGAACAAATGGATCAAATTTATATTGATACAAATCTTTGGGAGAAAACACAATATGTGTACTGCAATCCAATTTTTTTATTGAAAAATCAACAAACATGTAAAAACTTACACTTTTATATATGCTTCTACATTTTTTTTATTTTTATTTTTGATCGGTAAAAGGGCAAGGCCCATATCTTTTTATTAATTTAAACATTTAAATTTTACAAGAGACTCCATTCTCCGCGGGCACTGGTAGGAAAGAATGGAGAAGAAAACCTCCAGTCTTGCCCAGGACCCTGGGTCTAGAATATAATTACAAGAGTAATGAGGGCATTCCCTCATTTACAAAACATATGAAGGCATTCCTTCAGAAGATACAAACACTTGTCTCAAATCAGAGTACCAATTCAAGTATTAGATATCTATCTATATTTATCCCCGAGGTTGGCTAATAACAATTTGAGGCTTTGTGTTCGACTTTAGAGATTTATTGTACCTTTGGTGATGATTCCCTTTCCTGCAACCACAATAGCTAGGAAAACATCTGATGCTATAAAAATTGTTAGACATTAACACATTCTCGCAGTTTTAGTTCCTTGTTTGAGAATGGAAACACCTGATAAAGAAAATCCCAATTGTTTAAGATTTAAATGAAATACTACATAAAGCTTATTGACTTCCGAATCTAAACCCATAAACACTGTCCTTATCTAATATGATTAATCCATGACCCATGTTTCATAACAAAAAACACAGAATAACATCTCCCTATGCCTTCAATACTGGTTGGAATAAGATTTTGCTTAGTTAAGAGGTCTGTTGAAATACTAGTTCTTGGAATGTATCTATCTCTTTCTATTTATCCATGAGATAGGACCTTAGTCTATTGCTATAAACGTATAAAAGGAATCTATATTTAATACATATGTTACCATATTTGAGCTCACCATTTTGGATAAGACTTTGCACAACTCACAGAGAGCTCAATAAAACAAATCCATCCTACATCCAAAAAAAATGAAAAAGGGAGATACATACACCCATACCAATCTTTATTCATTCATTGATAGAGAATCATATTCTACATTGTAATGTCTTCTTGGAAATGGAATATCTATATTGGTGTTGAGTTCTGAATCTGTTTCCCAGTTTCCAACCTGATCTTCTAGAATGAAGGAGTCTATCCAGTCCGCTGCTTCTGGGAGTTTAACATGAAAGAAGTTATACAAGAAGTTCAAGTTTCTTCTGATGGTAGGAGTCCAAGCCACAAAGAGTTCCAGGTCATCAATTTTTAACACTGGAGAAGCTGGTATGGGCCGGCCTCCTACCATTGATAAATCATAAAGGCAAGGTTTTGGAATAGTTAAATCCTCCCTAATGTTAGCCAGGACTTTATCTAAATCATCTAGGTAGGATTTTTTGAACAATCTTCCACATAGAATCCCCAATGGAAGTTTGTTGGTGCCATCTTGGAGGGACGAGGCTAAGAACAGAGAAGGGATATTAGAGTTAACTTGGTGCTTATCTAGATTATTGAGGCATTCTCTGCCTAAGATTCTCAGGATAGCCCTAATAACTAGATGATGAGATGAAAGTGAAACAATTTTTATCCTCATTCCTGAAATTGGTGTGTCGAAGGAAATTTGAATCTGAGGGCCTTTGAGTTTAATGGGCATTGTCATTTTGAATTAAAACTAAGAAGCCCACTAACCTAGTTCAGGCTCCTACAGAGTTAATATAAGGTGATTTCTAGCGGCGGTTCAGGTACTGCGGAGAGGAATCAACATCGATCCATCATCTATAGCATGGTAGTTTAAAGGATGAAAAGTGGATGATTGTCATAATAAATTATATTAAACATTTCTAATTAAGTAAATTTTAAATATGTTTAGAGAGAAAAGTAGAATTACAGATTATTCCCTAAAATGCCTTGTCGGTTACAAGCTGAGGTTGTCTACAAATGTTTAATATGAATAAACTTACTAAAGGAATATATACCTATATCTGTATAAATTCATAAATGTGTAGATAAATTTATAAAGCTACCCCTATATACAAAAGTGATGGAGTATATTTTCATTAGATATTTTAATGATGTAATCATATATATATATATATATATATGATAAAATATATATATGTATATATATTATAAATGAATTATGTATATATATAAGATAAATAGATATATATATATATATACACGTGTATATATATATGTTTATATATATATATATATATATATATATATTTGTAAAAGAGAGGTATATTATGAATTTTTGTGAATAGTTAGAAAGTGTTGCTACAACCTATTGAGTATTACAATCTTACCCAAAATAGATGGAATAGAATAACTTATTGCTACTTCTAGAGCTTAACTATCTCTTTCTAACGATGTCTTACCTTACTTAAACATCTTCCCAGCTATGATTTGCCCACTTTCTAAATGACTAGCAACAAAATGTTTATAAACACACTTATACCATTTAAAGAGAAGCTATCTTCGAATTGCTATTCTAAAAATTTTATTCAACAAGCAATAGTAAATCAGAAGAGAAGGATTTATCTAAATATGAAACGAAATTCACAAAATTATATAAATGCAAAACTTAACTATCGTAATAGAGTATAATGTCTGGTACCTTCTACTATTAATCCATAACTTCAAAGCAGTACACTTATGCTAAACCACTACTATAACTTGTTTTCCTCCAGACAATTATAAACAAAACTGCTTTCATCTATAGCTAATATATACTACCCCCATTTAAGGCTTACCCCTTCCTATTCTAGCCCTTAAGGAGCAGATCACAGCTCCATTCTCCCTTGCACTTTTTAACAATGATGATAGCCACTTCTTCATCATCCGAGGCCTTCAACATTTTCAAGCACTTCTTCACAGAGGGGGAAACAATATGGAAGTTCTCCAATTCCATATCATCCAACATTTTTGGGATGTCAAAGCCTTTTTCGCACCAATATTTGATGAGCCATTCCTTATCCATTTCCTTTTTCAATATTAGTTTGAATAGAAAGTCCACATTTCTCTACATCTTTGGCCAATGAGAATCGAAGGTCTTCTCATCTTTGAGGATAAACATAGGGACCCTTTTATTATTTGGGATATCTTTTAGCTTTGCAATTTTAGTTTGCATAGAATGTTCTGCAAACGGTACAAGGAGTAGGTTGTTGATGCTATATACCATATTCTCTAGACCTCCCAGTATGTCATCTTCAAAGATTAACTTTGTTGCTTCCATGACCTCTTCTTTTTTAAATCCTGCGAAAGTAGCCAAGGCTAGAAAGATACCTACTATATTACCATTGGTTAGGTATGTGAAGGCATATTCAATGTATTCTTCCCCCATACCCTTTTTTAGTGCTCTTCTTGTAGCCTCTGGGATAGGCTTGAGAATCTTGTTCCACCTTTCGGGTTTAATAGCACCTCAAAATACCATAGCCCGATTATTGCTAAGTTGGAATGTAATAAGCCTGGACTCCATTCTGTAGAGAGATAATCTTACCCAAGAGGATTACCTTGTGATTATTGATAATGCCAAAGACCAGCTCAAGTTATAAATAAGGGACTCCAATATCTTCACCCTAAAGTAACTTTGTCCTTCGTCAGTCCCAAAGCGCAATTTGGCCTTACTTAATAAATCATAATTGTCAAAGTACTGACATGTGGGTTTTAATCAGTAAATTATGCACCTTTTATTATTGCATTTATCACCAAATTGTGCCAGCCTCATCGATCAAAATCAAAGGGAGAGGTGGCACGTAGAAGTATTCAAATGATATTTATGGCGAGGAATCATAAATGATACAGTTGATGGGACATATCTCCTAGATGTAAAGGTTAATTTGATACTTTGAGCGTTTATTATTTAAAACTTTGGATAAATATCACTTTATGGGAGCTTCATCCTTTAGTGGGCTACAGGAGGTTAAATTTCATTTATAACAGTATCTAAAGGAAATATTTGGATGTGAATTTCCTATACACTTTTCACAAGGATGTGACCACATTTATATCTAAATATGGGTAGCCTCGTGAAATTTTATGTTACTATATGTATTGATACTATCAAATGTCTGTAATAGTGATCTCTGTTTCGCTGGGGTACTTACCTAAGTATACAACCAAAGGGGATGTCAGCCTAAGAATAAAAATATGTGCATACATATATACCTAACTAAATTCCCACATATGCACATATATACATACATATGGGCAAATTTCATGTGCGCATATCTACATACATATATACTCACATGTTAATGTACCTACGTACATACATATATACATATATTTATTGAAATATTAGTGTAATCTTACCTTGGTTTAGCATGGTTTAAAGAAGGGGGGATGGTTGCACCTCCTAAAAATGAAGGTACCAAAGAAGCTTTAAGGAGGGTTAAATTAAAAATTTTAAACATGGAGGGGCTTATTTAAACTATAATTTATTTATTATGTTAGATTGAAACCTCTTTAAGTTAAACTCTAGATAGGTTATTTACTATGCTCTATCCTACCGTAAGAGTTATGTAATTTGAGGATCCTTAATTGTTAATGGAGGCGTCTCTGGAGGGATGTACATCCGTTTGCTCGCAGATTAGCTAATTTGTCTGCCCTTAAATTGCCTTCCCTATAAATATGATTAATTGTGATTCTTGAGAAATCCTTGCATATATTAATGGCTTCAGTGAGAAGAGCATTTAATCTCCAGTTAGGGGTAGAGCCTATCCTAAGGGAATTTATTATTATGGTTGAATCCCCTTCAATTTCCAGATTATTTATGTCTAAGTCCTTACATATTTTTAGTCCTTTTGTGAGTGCAAGTAGTTCTGCCCTATTATTAGTCTCATGACCAATAGGAGAGGCATACCCTGCTATTTCTCTACCTTCACTATTATGAATACACCCACCAATACCAGCAACAGCTGGGTTTCCCCTTGATGCACCATCAAAGTTCAGTTTAAACCATCCGTGGCATGGCGGTATCCATACACACTCTGCCCTTCTAGATTTTGATAAATTTTATTCTGGGCCATAGAAGGGTGGGAGGATGAGGCCAGCCCATTTTCCCCTAATTTCCTCATCCCAACGAGACATCTTTGCCTCTCTTTTTTGCTAGTTCCTACTTTTATTATTCGTAAATTCAATTATGCTTGTTTCCATTTTATTAATCAATTGTTTTACATTCAATTTTTCATCTCTGAATATTCTTCTATTCCGCTCCTTCCATAGTTCCCAAATGATAATTGAAGGAGTAGTGATCCATAAATTAGCATAAATGCTTCCCTTTTTTAATTCAGGACAGGATTGGAGCATTTCAAGAATGGTGTTGGGGAAGGTAGATTTCCAGACCAAGATGTAGCATAGCCACTTCTAGCATATATTTGAAAAATTGCATGATAATAGGATGTGGTTAAGATCTTCCTCCTCTTTTTCACAGAGAGGGCACCTGCTAGGTCCTTCATATCCCATTTTCTTAAATCTTTCTGCTATGAGTAGCCTTTGATTCATAGCAATCCAAGTGTAAATGCCTACTTTAGGCAGACAAAATTTGTTCCAACAAAGATTTATAGGTATATTAGTGTAGACACCCTAAAATGGACAGGCTTGCGACTTTACATTAAAAATACTAATTTTCATCTATTAATTAATGGTTTTTTAATCATTAATTAATCATCTATTTTCCTCTAAATTTATTCCCCAAATCATCTAATCAAATTCCCAAAAATAATTTTATTTAATTAATTAGCTTTAA
>MU228285.1:1152805-1176533 GCA_018584345.1 Thuja plicata | reverse complement strand
AAATGGCTTTCACATGTCCTTGGGGAACATATTGTTGGAATGTCATGCCATTTGGTCTAAAGAACGCTGGAGCAACATATCAGAGGGAAATGACAACCATATTTCATGATCTCATCCACAAGACAATCGAAGACTATGTGGATAACATATTAGCCAAATCAATACTTTGAAAGGATCATCTATAGGTTTTGGGACCCATTTTTGATAGAATGCAGGAATTCAAAGTCTGACTAAATCCAAAAAAGTGTGCATTCGATGTCACAACAGGAAAATTACTAAGGTTCATAGTGTCACACAAAGGAATTGAAGTGGATCCAGCAAAGGTCAAAGAAATATTGGACATGCCTCCACCATCAAACCTGAGACAACTAAGAGGGTTACAAGGAAGGCTCCAATCGATCAGATGCTTCATAGCTCAACTGGTAGACAAGTGCCACCCATTCCAACATCTATTGCATAAAGACATCAAGTTCATATGGACAGAGAAATGTGAATAGGCATTTTAGATATTCAAAGACTACCTTCTAAAGTCTCCTATATTGGTACCACCAGTACAAGGTAGACCATTTCTTTTATATATCTCAGCAACGGAATCAGCATTAGGTGTACTCTTGGCACAACATGATGACGGTGGAAAAGAGAGGGCCGTTTACTATCTAAGCAGGACTTTGGTTGGATATGAGCTAAACTATAAGCCTATTGAGAAGTCATGCCTGGCAGTTGTTTTCACTTCCCAGAAGCTCAGACACTGCATGTTGAGTCACCAAATGAAATTGGTCGCACATATTGATCCTCTCAAGTACATATTAAGCAAAGCAATGCTCACGGGAAGACTGGCAAAGTGGGTAATGATCTAAAGAGAGTTTGACATTGAGTATGTAGACAGAAAAGCTATCAAAGGACAAGTGATAGTAGATCAACTAGAAAAGGCACCAATTCAAGACCACCAGCCTATTATTTCAGATTTTCCTGATGAATCTATCATGACACTACAACTGGCGATTGAGGTATGGCAAATTTATTTTGATGGATCGTGTACAAACCATGGGGCAGGGGCAGGGATAGTTCTTATCACTCCAGATCATGATACAATTCCAAATTCTTTCAGACTTAACTTCCAATGCACCAACAATATAGTAGAATATGAAGCACTGGTCATCGGCTTAAAGATAGCCATTCAATGGAGAATCAAGAACCTGAAAGTCTTTGGCGATTTGCAGTTGGTCATTATTCAAGTTAAGAATGATTATATGACCAAAGATGAGAAGCTCATACCTTACAAAGAATAGATGGAAAGACTGCACACAAAGTTTCATTACATTCTCTTTGAGCAAGTCCCAAGAGCACAAAACAAAGTGGCAGATGCGATGGATACTGTAGCATCCTTGATTGATATGCCAGGTAACGATACCAAATTCCAATTTCTAGTGGAGAAACTCTTAGTGTCATCACATTAGGAATCTATCACAGGATCAGCGTGTGTCCTTGTTGTTCCTGAATCCCCATGGTACCAAGATGTCTATAACTATCTCCAAAACAACGTCTTACCTCCAAACTTGTCTAGGAACCAGAGAAAAGCCCTCATCCACCAAGCCTCTAGGTATACCATCCTCTCAAATACTCTATATAGATGAAGTCTCGATGGAACATTACTATGATTTCTCACTTCCATGGAATCCCAGACATCTTTGTACGAGGTACATGAAGGAATATGTGGAACCCATGGAGGTGGAAATAGCTTAGCTAAGAAAATAATCCACATGGGATACTATTGGACAACAATAGAGATAGATGCACACAAGCATGTTCAAAGGTGTAGATAGTACCAAATTCATGGAGACCTCATCCATGCACTGGCCCTGGAACTAAATCCCATTAATCACCGTAACCATTTTCAATGTGGGGATTTGATTTGGTAGGCAAAATACACCTTCTTTAGAAAATGGACACAAGTACATCATAGCAGAAATGGAGTACTTCACCAAGTGGGTGGAAGAAATTCCCCTCACTTACATCACTATAAAATAGATAGCGATGTTCATACTTAATCACATCATCTATCGATACAGGATCCCCCAAACAATCCTAACAGATCATGGTACCCCTTTCCAGAACAAGGATGTTGAAGACCTATGTGAACAGTTTCACATCAAACAAGGGTTCTCCTCATTTTAATACCCTCAAGGTAATGGCCAAGCCAAAGCTACCAAAAAAATGATCTTGAAGATTCTGAAGAAAATAGTAAATAAATCAGGACGAGACTGGCATTTACAGCTTAGTCCCGCATTATGGGCATACAGAACTAGTGTGAGAACACCAATAGGAGAAACTCCTTTCTCTCTATTCTATGGAATAGAGGTAGTATTACCCCTCAAAGTGGAAATCCCATCCCTAAGGATATCATTGAAGAACCTAGTTTCAGATGAAGAATATAGAGTAGCAAGGCTCAGTGAGCTAGAGTTACTAGATGAAAGAAGGCAGCATGCCTTGGACCACTTACAAGGCTATCAGAATCACCTTAGAAGGAATTACCATAAGAAGGTAAAGCCATGAACATTTGAGGTAGGAGACCTCATCCTCATGGAAAATTAGAAGAATCAAGCAGAGCAAGTCAAACCTGGTAAGTTCGAGCCTAACTGGCTAGGACCATTTGTTATTGTCAACTCTACTCAGAGTGGGGCATTCATACTAGCAACACCAGAAAGAGATCATCTCCCTGGCTACATCAATAGCATGCACCTAAAGAGGTTCTACCCTTAAGGTCTCTATGGTTAAGGCACCCATCTACATGTCTAGAAAATACCCAAAAAATAAAAAAAATAAAAAAGTTACCTTGGTGAAATCCTGGCAATCAGGCGTCTTGGTGACAATAAAAAAAAAAGCAAAAAAGAAAAAAAGTAAAGAGAAAAAAAAATCACTCTCTCAGTGAAAATGTGGCAATCAGGTGCTATTGAGTAGGTACATTGGTGAAAACCTTGCAAATAGGCACCAAGTGTTCAAATCCAGCTTCACCATCAATGAGCTCCAAAAGCTTAAGCACACTTCAAAATGCAAGACTGCCTATCCCAAGCAATATCTAGAAGCACGATCCCCTCTGAGCACCAAGAACTTACCCATGGTTAATATTGGTCCACCAGACTAGGGGGCGATTCCAAATGTCCTAAAAAATCCTAAAAATAAAAGACTCATCAAAAATCCTAAAAAGATCAAAAATCATGAGAAAATCAATCTTCATCAAAAACAATCAAAAAATTGCAAAATCCAAAGCAATAAAACCAACTCAATTATCAAGAGATCAAGGGGCAAGCATGCCTAGTCAATCAAATGTCACAATCATGAGCTTTGCATATCAGCATTGGGCTCATGTGACACAGCTTTATCAATCTATCAATTCAATCAGCAAACAACAAGCGAGCAAGCCAAACTATCAATTGTCACAATCATGAGCTTTGCGAACAAGCATTGGGCCCATCTGACACAGCTTGATCAACTTCCAACATGATCAAAGCAATCAAATCTATCAATCAATACTGCCACAATCATGAGCTTTGCGAACACGTATTCGGCCCATCTGACATAGCTTGATCAGCTGCCAACATGATCAAAGCAATCAAGTCAACCAAGCCTATACAAAGAGTTTGAGCCAATCAAGAGAATCCAACTGCAACGAGGATCCATACAAAAAAAAATGTTGACTAGGTCAGTCAAGTTAGTTAGATGTCAGTCTATATTTTGAGGTTATGTTCTTATGGTACACCAGGATCCACCATGTGAGGAGAGTAGCTATGATAGATCATGACTTATTTTCTTTGATTGCTGTCTGTTGAATGTTCAATTTTAGGGCCATGATGATTTAGGGTAAATACGGTAGGTGTTGTCACTTATCTGGCACCCGTGTAGTTCCACTATCTGAGCTTAAACCTAGGAAAGAATTGGACATTCCTTCTCTTTTATTTTGCTTGTTTACTTTATACAATCAAGAGCTCGCAGCACTATTCAGATGGACTTTGAGTTGCTTTGGATTTCTATCTTGGTTTCTATGGTCTTTCCATTTATGTTGCAAAAAAGAGCTCATGATGCTATCCAGATGGACTCTAGGGGCATAGGAGTTCTATCTTGTTTGCTTGGCTTTCCCTTTTGGAAATCAAGAGCTCATAGTGTTATCCAGATGGACTCTGGGTGTATAGGAGTTCTATCTTGGTTTCTTTGTTTTAGATTAATTTCAGAGGACAAGTGGTATCTAGATGGTCAATATCTGGGTGCTTTTGGCTCTCTTTCTTTTCAAACAGGGAGCATAGTTGAACCCAGATGGTCAATATTTGGGTGTGCTATGGGTCTCTTTCTATTCAATCTCTCTACTCCTTCCGCTATCAAGAGGTTGTGGCGGTATCCAGGTGGTCTATGATCTGGATCATTCGACGCTCTTCCAGAATATCAAAAAATACAAAACAAGATGCAATGATGACAAATATTGGATACAAGGGCAGCAACTTGGGACATTCATCCTTTCTATCAGACCATATCTATCCAAAAATACAAAAAAAGAAAACTTTTCTATCATTACATTCTATTAGATCAATCTCAGAGCACATCTATCCAAACTAACTTCTTTCTAACTAACACATGCATTACTCGGATATTTTATGCATAATAGACTGCATTCATTCCATTAAGTGCATCAGAAAAACAAAAAACATGGTAGTTGCATACATGATAAATCATAAAATCACATGCATCCATAAAGCATCTCATATAAACAGGCATTTCATTTACACCATCCTACATAACATGTGAGTATCATAGGAAAGAAAATCATCCATATATGGTTCTGCATAATAGAATCATATTGCATATACATGTCATCATCTAAACCACTAATCATATAGAATCATACATATAAAAAAGTAAACCATTGCATATCATATCAAAACATAGCTGCATCTCACGTAAATCAAAATATCTGAGTACAAATGAAAAGTCACAAGTCTAAACAAAGAAGGTAATCAACGTGTATATCAATATATATATATCATTGTATCAAGATACAAAAATGGTACTACTTAGAGTATACAATGAATCACTGCAAAAATGGTACAGGGAGTATAGTCAACAAGAACTACCCCCACCCTCACCCGGAGGAGCACGAGGGGGAGGCATATCAGAATCTATCCTATGAGAGGACTCAGGAGCTCTGACACCACTACTCTGAGACCACTGAGCCCTGCTAGATCTCTGTGATGTTGTATAACTGGGCACCCTCTCTGCCGCAGGAACTACGCCCTCATAGTGCCTTCTCTAGTAATCTATCTCCCTCTGAGCCTCTCACCTAGATTTGTGGGCAACATCCTATACACTATCAATGAAAGAGAAGACCTTGGCCCAGGCCTATCACTCTCTAGACTCAGTAGCTATAACACGAGCCTCCAAAATGGTCACACGGGCATCAGATAAGGCAAGTTGGGCCTGCAAATCTTGAACTTGCTGGGAGAGTCTCTCAACCTTTGAGGGGTCATCATCGATACTTCCGATCACCACGTCCATGTCACCCTCCTCCACCCTGTCCCCTAGCCCCTCTCCGTCTCAAAACCATAGAATCATCCCCACTCTCGGAGCTCTCCCCTATACTGCTCCTACTACTACCACTCTCCCTCGAGGAACCAGTCTTAGCACTCTGCTCATCAAGAGCCTCCACATATATATCTGCAAGCTCCGCATCCACATTCTCAATAATAACCCAATCCTAATGTCGGGGAGCCAAAACTGTTGTTGTCTTCCTGCAAAATCTATGCACCAACTGGGGTGCCTCCTCCTCTAAGGTCTCCTCCTCCTCCAAAATGGTGCCTAACCCAACCTTGGGAGCACTAGAATGGCCCCCGTGTTAGAATAATAAGTAGAATAATGCAAATATAAACATGGAAGAGAACACAAATGACATAGAGATTTAACGTGGTTCACCCAATCCTTGGGATACGTCCACCAACAGCGAGTCCAATAATTTTATTATTATCCAGTGATTACAATCTAAAACTTGTAACTCAATACCGTCATAGGAAGCTACAAAAAATCCCTCATACAAAAATCTCAAAACCCTAAGCCCTTTTCACAAGCATATTTGACCTATCCTAATTAGGGAAAAAAATACTCTGACTAATAGAAAATCAATGGTCAACCCTTTACAATATTATTAAAGGGTTGCCCCAGGACCCTGCAAGGGGCTCTGCCCCTTGACCCCGAGCATAGGGCCCAAATAGATATGTCTGGGGGGGAAACCATTCCAAAAGAAACTGAGTCTAATTAGGCTCCACATACATAACACCCCGCTCCTACCACTACCAGCCCTAACCCCACCACCAGCACCCCCAGGACTAGGATCATCCCCTCCATCATCTCCTCTACCCCGTCCTCCATCCCTCCCACCATCTCTCCCTCCTCCATCCCTCCCACCATGTCTCCCTCCTCTACCCCAGCCACCACCTCTCCCTCCATCATGGCCTCCCCTATCCCGTCGTAGCCATCGAGCCCTCCTCATAACGGTCCTAAGAACAAGATGTGAGACATCTGTCAAAGCAATAGGATGATGCTGCAACCAGTATGCATTAAACTATGGTGTAGTGCCTGTAAAAGGAAAATCATTTATCAGTATCAGAGTAGATCAAGACATAAAAACCATTACAAGATATGAGCAAGAGTAACAGAGTAGCAAGGAAGTACATAAGAATATCAGAAACAAAACAAACTTGGGTCCACAGTGGCAGAGCGCCAGGTTCATGCAACGGGAAGTAACCCTAAGAACTTAGTGTGAGAAGCATCTAGTGACACTACATCACCCCATACACGAGCATCCCTAGACCTCCAAGAAAAATTAGCATATGAATCTGAGACATCCTGCTGCTCTCCAAACTGACGTAACACCCTGTCAGTGTTATGAAAATCGATCATATGTACATGATCACTCACACGAATAATCAAGTACCTCCACTATTGACAAAAGGGGAGATGGATGTCCTCCCCATCCCAAATAGGACAATCTCTGTAAGGCCTCCAAATAAAGTATGAAATCATATCTAGCTGCTATCACCAATATAAAAGATGACCCATATGGGTCTGAACAATTGCACCATCATACATATACACATACGGCCTATCAACCGGGAGAGCATGGGCACCAACAGGATGACAGACAACTATATGCTCCCATACCCAAATCTGTAATAAAGTGGCACCACAACCAAGTGACTTACCATCAAGGTAAGCACATACAACATATGGAAATGCATGTGTGCCAACATGCATGGGCCCCAAGCAAAGACGATATGGTCTCAGACCATACTCTGAAGGACGCTACCAAAACCAATAGAAAACCATGTTGATGCCAATTGGGGCATAGGATCCCACATATCAGACTACCCAGCAGCATGGATAGTCTATCAAGGCCTAAACTGAATCTTGACCAAGGAATGTCATAACCTCCTACAAGCCTGAGCTGATCCCGAGGTAGTCCAGATAGCTCAGTCAAAGCAGTAATACTAGTGCGTGTGAAATACTCCACCAGCTCACCCTGGGTAGGGAGTTGGAGGATGCGATACACATCCTCCAAGGTCACGATGCACTCCTGAGTGGGCAACCAGAAAGTGCATGTCTCAGAGTACCAACGCTCTACAAGAGTAGAGATCATACCCCTGTTGGTCATGATCTCAAGCATATAACATATCTAGTACAATCCCAAATCATGAAGTACTGACCTCTCATCCTTAGTCAGCTGGAATCTATATACAAGTCTCGCCGGTCTGGACTCCCGACAGTGCAAGATACACCTAGTGAACTGCACACAAAGTAAAGAACAAAAAATTATCAATTTTAGTCATTGAGGAAAGTAACAGAAGCTAAAAAAAGTAGATAACTGACAAAGACATCAGGCAGACAGTGTTAAAAAATCAATTGCGGTAATAAACAGAAGCAAATGTGGTACTTTTAAGCGATTGCGGCACCTAAACTACAAGTGCGGCAGACAAACTACAATTGTGGCATTTTATACATGCAAATGTGGCACCTTTATCAAATTCAGCATAAAACCAGCAATTACGGCATTTAAACTGCAATTGCAGAAAAACCACAGTCGATTGCGGCATACATGTCAATTTTTTCTCAAAAGTACAAATTTTAAATGCAATAAATGAAGTAATAAATGACACGCAAAGAGAGAAAAATCACTGGGCACCCAGAGTTAGTAGGTCTATGGTACGTCCGAACTCGGTCGGAGATGTGCACCATGCCAGGAAGGCCCGCCATCACTCGAAAATAGGAAGAAATAAAAGTAGAAATCTAACACAAACTCACCAAGAAGATCAGAGCTCCAAATCATAAAGTAACAAATGAAGAGCTCTCTTAGCTATTTATAGGGGTTCCGCAAAACCCTAATTTCACCTAGGAGCTCCAAAATCTCTTCCCGATCCTTGAAAACTTTGAAGGTCCAGTACAAAGGCATTTTTAACTTTTTTTTAGATTCGTCAGCTATCCAGTTCCACAATTTGCAGTTTCAACAAATTAGCGCTTGTCTCACGACTTTTCACTCAAATTTGATGAGGGGGCATAAATACACCTACTAAATGTTGGGGCAAGCTGGGGCAAAATCAAAGAATCTTTGACACACTGCGACACGTCACATCACATCAAAGAGGGGCAAATGTAGACACCCTAAAATGGACAGGCTTGCGAATTTACATTAAAAATACTAATTTTCATCTATTAATTAATGGTTTTTTAATCATTAATTAATCATCTATTTTCCTCTAAATTCATTCCCTGAATCATCTAATCAAATTCTCAAAATTAATTTTATTTAATTAATTAGCTTTAATTGATTAATTATCATCAATTAATTAATTAAACTAAATTCCCTATGGTTTAAATCCAAATATTTAAACTTACAAATTAAATTCTTCCAATTAAATTAATTTAATTTCATCAAATAAAGCAATTCTTAATCAAAAAGAATTCAATTATCTCACATGTTGAAAATAATTATTAAATAAATGAATTAAATATTCATTTATCTTCAAAGAGATAACTCCAATTAGATCACATGGGTTACTCCACCCATCTCTCCAGTCCACATGGGTAACTTCACCCACCTCTTTAGTTCAAAAAGGTAACTCATGTTTAGCTCTTCAGTTAACCAAACTCTATCTCCTCTTTACCAAATGAAGAGGTGGAGTTTACTGAGGACCTCTCCTGTTCCTTTTGATCTCAACCATTCATCTCCCAATCTCTAGGATTGATCTCAACCGTTCATATCATCACCAAATCCTATATAATAAACCCTTCATAACCATTTGAAGGGTCTAGGATTTCAAGCTCTCGTACTCCATTACTCCATTAGTTTGGTTCTAGCATTCAAAGCCATCTTGCGACCACACACACACATTTCAATTATAAAATTCTCGATGCTTCTCAAGTCATAGACATTGCCCCACCAATACTGAGCATCAAGAAAAACATTTTGGAAGGAGTAGAGAGAAACAATAGAAGCTTCAAGCATCGTGGGGTTTGCATTTATTTTTCTTCGTCTCTCTTGCTTGTACATTTTACTGATCACATTTCTAGTTTCGTTTAGTATTCATTATATACTTGATTTGCATTCATCTATGAAACCTTTGCTACTAACCCTCACCTTTGGAAAGCTGTGGGAATCGAAAGTGAGGTGTACAATTAGTCTTTGGTCTGATTTGTTTGTTTCTAATTGTTTTATACCCATCCTGAGAGTTATATTCCCCATTTTTAGCTCCATCCCATACCAGGGTGTCGTTATTACTATTGAAGACTACACATCTTTTTTTTAAGGCCTCCAAAAGGAGACAAGCATCATCCTTAGGTAGATTGTAGGCTGAAAAATCCTTCCATTCCCAACCGGAACCCTGATATGATCTTCTAATGTAATCTTTGATAAAGAAGCCCAGCGAGGGTTCTAGAATGCTCTTAGACCGGGTAAATTGGGGTTTATCTAGAGCTTCAAACCCTCCCCAAGAATCTGCCCAAAAGTGTGCTTCATCTCCTATCCCTAAGTTCCAAGTGAGTTTACTAGCTATAATGTTGCAACATTCTAGCATAAAATTCCAAATGCGGGAACCCCTAGGCGGGTTCCTTTCCCTAAAGATGTTTTTCGGGTTATTATCTGTTAAATATTTAGATATTAGAATTTGCGCCCACTTGGCCTGTGGATTCCTATAAAGATGCCAAACTAATTTGGCTCCTAACACTTTCCCTTGATCACCAATATTTCTAATGCCCGCTCCCCCCTTCATCTTTAGGGAAACAAACTCTATCCCAAGCAATCAAGGGGTATTTCTTTGCTTCTCCCGTACCTTGCCAAAAGAAATTTCTTAGGTGTTTATTTAATTATTCTTTTTTATTAGAAGGGAGGTTAATGCATGATAATTGATAGATTGGCATAGAGCCTAGGACAGATTTAACCATTGTGGCTCTCCCAGCAGAAGAGAGCCATTTGCCCTTCCAGGAATTCATTTTTTTTAAAATTTTTTTCTATTGTTGGATTCTAGAGAGAGGTCGTTCTAGTTCCCTTATCTAGAGGTAAACCAAGGTATTTACAAGGGATACTTCCTAGGTTGAAGTTTAAAATGCTACAAATTTGCTTCAAAATCATGTCTGTAGTATTAAAGAAAAATACTTCAGATTTATTTTCATTAATTTCCTACCCAGAGGTAGCAGTGTAAGAGTCTAGGATAGATTGAAGGAATTAGCTTCATTTACTTCATAGGAACCATAAAGCATTGTATCGTCCACAAATTGTTGATGAGTAGTGGGTTCCAGAGTGCTGGAAATTGTGATGCCTTTGATATTGCCTTCTATTTTCTGAGATTTTATTGCTCTCCCCAAGGCATCTTCCATGATGGTAAAGAGATATGGGTACATTGTGTCCCCTTGTCTAAGTCATCTTGACATCCCAAAGAATCCTTCCAGAGTGCCATTTATCACGACAAAGATCATAGGAGTTGATATGCATTCGAATATTAGGTTGATCCAGCATTTTGCAAATCCAAAGGCTTCTAGGCATTTGTACAGAAATCTCCAATCTACTTTATCATATGCTTTCCTAATATCCAATTTAATTAATATGTTGGGGGACTTATTGTTTTGGATTGAGTCAATAGCTTCTTGAGCTATAATGACTCCATCATAAATTGATCGGCCAGGGACAAAGCCAGTCTGTTCCTCACTAATTAAAAGGGGTAAGAGTTTTTGGAGCCTACTAGTTAAGGTTTTAGAAAGTAGTTTATATAAGGTATTACAGAGTGCTATTGGTCTGTAGTCATTTACATTTTCTAGTTTATCCTTTTTATGGATAAGGGTCAAGAAGGTATTATTAACTTCTTTTAGGATATTACCTGAATTTCTAACACCTTCCAGTGCCTCAATAACTTATTCTCCTATGAAATCCCAATATTTATGAAAGAAGGCAGCTGGGAAACCATCGAGTCCTGGTGATTTATCAGGGTTCATTCACATTAAGGTATCCTTAACTTCTTTTATTATAAACTTTTCTAATAATATTTTGTTATGTTGGGGTGTTACTATTCTTGGGATATACTTCAGCATCTTATTTTGTTTGCATAGATTAGAGGATCATGTGTTATTCAATATATCTTTAAAATATCTTATTATTTCATCTACTATATCCAAAGGTTGTTGAAGGTCCCTCCCTTCATATATATTTATCCCTATGATTCTATTTGTTACCCTCCTCTGCTTTGTACTATTGTGAAAAAATTTAGTGTTCCTGTCTCCTGCTTCCAACCATGATTCCCTAGATTTTTGTCGCTAGAAGATTTCTTCTTTAGACAATATATCTTCATATTCAGATAGGAGGTATTTCTCCTCTAGGTATAATGCCTCATCCATTCTAGAGCCAATAACCCATGAGTTTACCTCCTTTAGTTTTTCTTCTAAAGCTAATTTTTTTTAAAGATGTTACCAAATTTCTCCGAATTCCATTCCTACAATTTTCTCTTAATTATTTTAAGTTTGCTAGCTACTTTATACATTTTAGAGCCTAATACCTGTGCTTCCTCCCACCAATATTTAATGAGGTTAAGGATGTTCTCATCTTGGAGCCACATCATTTCAAATTTGAAGGGACAGTTCTTAGGCCTTGAGTCAGTAGCGATTTGTAACTAGACAGGGTAGTGGTCTAAGCCAGAATTGGGAAGTATATCTGCATTAAAGGTTGCGTTAGCATTAGCCAAACTCCCGTAAATATAGAATCTATCAATCTTTTCTGCAATATTACAAAAAAATTTCCTTTTGTTGTTCCATGTAAAGGAATTATCTTCCGTATGTATTTCCAGTAGAGAGTTTCTAGAGATCCAGTCATTAAGGAAATTCACAGATTGTGGTAGTTTAATGTTGCCCCCTCTCTTCTCAGAGAGCTTAGTAATAGTGTTAAAATCCCCACCAATCAGGCATAGTTGATTGGGGTGAGAACCAAAGAAGGATTCAATCTCTAACCAGACTTGGAGTTTATCTTTTGTTTGAGTGGGTCCATACACATTAATAAGGTTATAAACTAGGTTATTTCTATAGTTCCTTACCTGACCTGCCATCCAATTTTGATGTTTCTCTATAATGTTGAAGGAGATTGATCTAGGATCCTAGATAATGGCTAAACCCCCTGATGCTCCTGTAGCCTATGACTCTTCTAGGTTTCTAAATCCTAGTTTCTTTTTCAAATTGAATTCTTCCTCCCTACTCATCTTAGTTTCCTGTATTAATACTATCTCTACCTTAGTACTATTGATGCAATGGTGGAGGATCCGCTACTTGTTAGGGACATTTAGACCCCAAACATTCCATGAAAGGACAATCATATCTCCTTGGTAAGGCCCTGCCCCTTCCCAGCATTAAAGAGAGACGTAATTTTAACCTATCCTAAAGCTTCTCCATCCCTATTTCTAAGTTCTCCATTCAATTTTCTACCCCTCTTCTTTAGGGTTCGACCACAATCAGGGATCTCTTTACCCATATGTGTAAAAGAAATACCATAGGACTCAGGGTTTATAGTTTCTAGGTTGTCAATTTCAATTAAAAGGTTAGTTGTATCCTCATCATCATCTAAGGTTTGTAGTTCCTCGATACCCTTGATAAGAAGAGACCTTTGTAATAACAATTCCTCATTATCACATGTTTCATCCAAAAACATATCAATCAGTTCATCTGGGAGGGTGTCTCCAACAAAATTAATGATAATCTTAACTTCTTCCTCTATTTGGGTATCAATCTCGAATATAGCCCCTTGATCTCCAAGGTTAAGTAGGACTTTATTTTTTGACGCATTAATAATGCCACTCGTAGGGGCCATGTGATCAGGGATCACAAAAGGTACCATGATATCATTATCTAAGGGGCCTCACTAATAGGCTCAATAATCTGAGGGGGACCTAAAGAGGATTCATCAGATATAGCCCTTGAACTGTGTTGAGAAATAGAGGGGAAAACACAGCTAATTTTCTTAAAGGAGGCACCAACAGAACCGTAAGTGCCCTCCTCCAACATAATCTTGGTGTTTTCTAAGAATTTCTCACATGATGGGGTTTTTATGTCAAAATCTTCCTTGGGTGGCTGGGTAGGAGAGGAGACCCTAATCTCCTGTGATTCTAAGCTCATCAATTTATTTTCTTGGATCCCTCTCTTGCTACAGGTCCTATCTTCTAAAAGATGATCTTGACTTTCTTTCCCTAGATTATTACAACCCAAATTTAATATGTCAGAGGAAATAGGTTGTAAACCTAGGAGGGGAGGTTGCTCAATTATATCAGAGTTAACAAGAATCGTGTAATATATATTAGGTTGTAGTCTAGAGGTTTGTAGGACAGTGGGAATGCCACAAAGGGCACTGGAGCTGTAAGTTAGCATCTTTGACATCAGTGAAATGTCATTTTGAACACCTGTACTATTAACAGAGTTAGGTATGTTCGGGGTAGGATCAGACAATATGTCTTTGAGTGGAACCCTAGGAAGCAGGGACGAAATTATGAAGCCAACTTTGTCCTTAAAAAAGGACACAGTATGAATGTGGGGTTTCATATGATCCTCAGATCCTATTTCAAAATTGGGATAATTCCCAAATGAAGGCTTGACCGATCCTATTGATACACCAAGGTCATCTAGATTTTTATGTAAGATGATTGGGTTTATTTTGTAGGTTAAAGTTTTTCCCTTTATATCTATATGTTTTATATTTTTATTTGTCAAGTTCATCCTTACAATAATCACTTTTTCAGTATCTAAGAGATCCTTATCTATGAACCCTACAAATTTCCCATAGAGATTTCCAATTTTCCTTACCAGTTCATCATTTAAGAATTCTACTGGCATATTTTTTAGCATAACAAATCTTTCCACTTGAAAATTTGTTAATTTTTCAGGATCAAAAAGCGAAGACCAATCTAAAACTAAAAATTCTATGTCTTTGTATCTAGGGCATCCTCTCCTAAGAAACTTTTTTTTAAGATCTAAATTGTTACAATCCATATAGATAAAAATTTTAGGAAAAATAACAATACTTACCTTATAATCCAGCACTTTTCCTAACCATGGTACAACGATGTCTGATGAATATCCCACTCCATTCCACCTACAAAACACCCTGAAGGACGCACATGATTCTTGTGTTTTTTCTATCAAACTGTCAGTAATTTTTAGAGAAAAAACTTCATTAGATTCAGATATGGCATATGTTTCACTTCTTTGGTGGGGAGGGGTGTAGGTCACTTTCGTGGAGGACCCTAATTTTTTCACACTCAAAACTGGAACCCTAGCTAAGTTCCTGCGATGCGGCGGGGAGTATGGAATAACTGTAGAAGGTAAGGACTTACCGATCTTAGGTAACTATTCTAAAACTTTGGGGGAAAGGGGCTGCAAAAATTTAGTAGTGACTCTATGCTTAATGGGGGTAGCAAGCCGATGGTGCGGAGAGGAGAATAAGGGAGTATCCATATTTAGGGCAGAATCCATCGAGCAAAAATTGGAAAACCTATTTTTTGTGGGTAAAATAAAAGACAGTTTACGAGGAGAAAATTTGCTTCATGTAAAAATAGAGAAGAAATGGTGGGCTCGCTTAAAGCATTTTGCAAATGAGTAGGAACCCATGGGCTCGATAGATCCTTGATGCTACTCTCCCAAGGAAAAACCCTAGGGAAAACCCTAGGGGAAGAGAACACCCGTCCCAGAAATGCACCCTGCAATTTGAGTGAGAAGTCTGTACCAAGGGAGGACTCCACTGAAACAAAGGGGAGGAATTTTGGCACAGCATATTTAGTTACTGATAACACACGAATCTGATTATCTAGATATTCAATAGTACAAATTCATCATTTAGAACACTAGAGCAGAGCCATTCGCAATTTTTCCACTTTTTGGAACTATTCTCACTCTTTCTAATCTATTATGTTGAATTATATATGCTTCTACATTGACTTTAAGAGTCAACCCTCCTTTATTCTTCATTAGTCTAACATCTACAAAATATTTTACAATCTAAATCAACTATTGTATTAATTTAAAGAATTTTAATGAAGTTCACCTTCAACACACCATGCCACTATTGTTATTCTTGTTGGTACATTCTGCATTGAATGCCTTCATACCATTTTAATGTCTTTATTTCAAGTTTAGTCTTTAAACTTGAAATATGATTCTAATACATGACATGTTAGTGATCTTCACATGTCATTTTCTTGAACTTCATAGATATTATTATTGATCTCATTTGTTTGTTTGCAATTCAATTTCTTATTCAAATTTGTTTAATCCTTAAATAATTATATTTACTTAATTAAACTGGTCTTGTGATAATCTATCCAAAGTGATTAAATGAACACTCCAAAATATTGTTACTCTATATTTTTTATGACTAGTGTGATCATGCATATTCCATAATTAACACTTTCAATCTAATTTTCTCCTCTAATTAGGGAAATCATTTTACAAATAAACCCTTAATTTGACATGTTAGCTGGCTTGTTGAGGTTTATAAAATTATGGGTGACTTCTTTAATTAAAATGATTAAGCTATGAAAGTATTCTCCTCTTGAAGGATTTCTATTTTTGCAGTCAAATTGTCTTTCAATTATAGAGAGTGGGGAAATTCCCCCATGCCTAAATAGTCATCCTCCTATTTGAGGATATTTTGGAAATGTGGTGATGGGAACAAGCTATCCTATCTTTATCACAAAACACATAAATTTGAGACTCTACCCCATTTCTATAATATTTTGGTGACAAGATACTATCTCCAACATATGCTCCATGTCCAAGAGAAACATAAATAAGAATAAAGCTTAAATAAAATGAAAACCTAACATATTTATGTGTTGTACCCTTGTATTGAGTTAGCGTATGATGGAGTAATGATTGATATTGTAATAATTAGTTCTAGGAGAGTAGATGATGGGGGTGATATGAATTTTATATTCTAACAGTTTTTGGTAAACCAATAAGATTTCCTTCTATTCATTTATAATTTACATTTTTTCTTAGGGCTTAAGATTACAAAGTTAGTTTATTCCAATGGCTCATTGTTGAATCTAGTTTTAAATTTTGCATGGTCATGGGTTAGACATGGAATATATAGTATACAACAATGTATCAAGTAGAAGAGAGTGTGTACCTCTTCTTAATAATGGGGTACTCCCATTCAAAAATGGTGACAATGTACAAATTAATGACTTGTTTAAAGTTATGAATTGTAATGAGAATGTAATACTAATGTTATATAATTTTAATTAATTTTATGATTACCATTTTCACTTAATTATGAAGAATGAAGTGACTGGTAACAATCTTACATAGTGCATATGCAACCAGTGATTGGTAACAAGCTCTCTTTTTTGGTATGTTACTAAGCATTAGACATTGAGTGTTCTATCAAATGAAATTAGGGTATAGGAATTAGAAGGGTTTTTGCAATCTTTCCTTCAACTTTTTAACTCTACGATGTTACATTTTCCAAACACATTTAAATTCCTTTCATCTAGTTTATGATATGATTATGCACTCTGATAAAAAGAAAGGTATATTTATACAATAACACTCCTTCATTTTCATCATTACATTCCAAGATTTTAGTCATACATTGTTAATGATGATGACACCCCTTTCAAAGTTGAAATATTATTCAATATTTTTTAGTTGAAAGGTGTAATGGTGAAATTTTTAATCTATATAGGTCATTTGCATGTTAGATAAATGACGTCTTTAATTAGATAGATCTTATTTCCTTTAGGTATTTTTTATCTTTCCTTTAATGATTCATAATCCCCAATACCAAGAAGCCATATTAGTACAACAAAATAGTGATCACTTAGGCCTTCAGGTCAAAATATGAGCTATGACACCTATGTGACAACTACCCTAATGGGACCCTATAATTTTTCACATTTTTTTCTTTAAAACACTATACCTTGAAAATTATTATTGGAAAAGGGATAACATTTCTTAACAGAAAGAATATCATTGTTTGCAACAACAGAATATCATTATTTGAGTTATCATCACCTTACCATGCATCAACTTGCCACCTTGTCCTTAACCAATTAAATTCCATCTTCAATTATCTCTGCACACAATGGATATTATCCCAACTAGATAAATAAATTACTATCCTAAGTGTGTCCCAAAGAATAGGGAAAAAGGAATGTTTTATTTTGGTTCATTTTCGTGAGTGTCTGAGAAGAGATTTTTTTAACTATCACAATTTGAGAGTATAATAAATTAGAAGGGAGTAAAGAACTACTAATAATTCTATATACAAGATACTACTAATGCTAGTATTTTTATATTTGACAGATGATAACATTAATGCTAGTATTTTTATATTTGACAGATGACAATATTAATATCTTAATTCAGAATATAGGAGACAATTTTTTGGTATAATTATAGCCCGAATATTTTTGTGTGAAGAAAGACCATGTCTGAAAATATCAACCCAAAAAAAAATAGGGAGACAATTGCTAGATTGTGGTCTAACTTGAAAAGAAAAGGTGATGGAAAATGTTATTGTCCCTGCAATATTTGCAAGGACTTAAAGACTCAAAGATATCTAATCAAAATAATTGAGGAA
Source organism: Thuja plicata (assembly GCA_018584345.1). Lineage (NCBI taxonomy): Eukaryota > Viridiplantae > Streptophyta > Pinopsida > Cupressales > Cupressaceae > Thuja > Thuja plicata. The sequence continues at coordinate 1,158,397 of MU228285.1, read as the reverse complement.
CATTGTAGGGAGCATGGTCACATTGAAGGGGGAAACAAATTTCATCTATTGGTATGTATTTCAATATATTATTTTAATAGTTTATATACATAAGAAATCAGTTGATGATGACATCATGGTCATGGTTAATTTAAGGTCATCATTTTGATATAGGTCACCCACCCTAGGTTTCATGATATGGACCATAACAATCCAGAGAATGTGGATTTCCAACTGGGGAAACATGGAGGTGTGAATATCAAAGTAGAAGATAATGATCCCATGGAAGAAGATGATCCCATGGCAAATAATGCAATTGAAGATGACGGTATTGGCGCAACTGATCATGATGATCAAGATTATGGTACTAGTGCAACTGATGATGATGATGATGATGACCTTGATGTACCTATACTTGAGATGGCATACGAGCCCCTATACAAAGGCTCCCAAACAACTCTTCTTGCCGATGTATTTTTGTTGATGAACTTGAAGGTTATGAATGGTTTATCCAACGTAGCAATCACGTGTATGTTAAGGTATGTCATATATGTCATCTTTTTTCATCTTTTTTAGTCACAATTTCATTATAGTTAACAAATGGTGAATCATGTACCAATTAATATTATTTATATTAAAAAATTAAATTTTTTGCCGTAGGTGAGTGTTTGTTACCACCATCAAACATTCTACCTCGCTCGTATCAAGAATTATCTTCCATTATGAAAGATATTGGAATGGAGTATCAAATAAGACATGCATGTGTGAATGATCATATTATGTATCATAAACAACATGAATTTCCAAAAGAATGCCTTGATTACCATATTGGTAGATATCGATCAAATCAAATGACAAAAAAGGTGCCTCACAAGGTTCTTTGGTATATATCCATTATTCCACGTCTGCAATGATTATTCAGGTGCACTAGCTTGGCACAATTTATGGATTACCATGCACACAATAGAATTTGAGATGACATTATGAGAATTCCTGCAGATGGTTCATCATTTAAGGAAATAGAGGAAACTTGGCCACACTTTAAAGAAGAACCTCATAATCTCAAGATTACATTGGCAGCGGATAGTGTCAATCCGTTTGGAGAGATGAGATTTTTTTACTCATTGCGGCATGTTTTTGTTATCAACAATAAAATTCCTCCTTGGATGTCCATAAAGAGGGAGCACATAATGTTGGAAATGATTGTTCCAATTATTTTTTCATTTACTAGTCATCTAAATTAATTTATTATAAATACCCCGTCAAAATGGTCATTATAATTATGTAATGTTTTTTCATTCAACTAGGTAAGTACCAAGTTAAAGATATGAATGTATATATTGAGCCCCTTTATCAACGATTTGTTGGTGTTATGGAATGGGGTCACTATGTATGACATCTCTAGACCAATAGGACAAAGACAATTTAAATTTCATGCAATGTTTGTATGGACAATACATGATGCCCATGGGCTAACATATTTTTGTGGTATGTTCTCTTGTTAACACCTCTTTTTTGGTATGTTACAGTGCTAACACATTTTTTTTGTATGTTAATGTTGTGCATGACAATTGTAATTATCAAAACTAACATATTTAATCCAATTATACACGATCTTGTAGGTCTTCAGACAAAGGGAAATTTTTCATATCTAGTTTGTGGTCCAAAGATGAAATCTCATCATTTAAGGAGTTTAGGAAAGTGGGTGTTTGATGAATATAGACACTTTCTCCACATAAATCATAAGAAATGAATTACCAAAAAAAATCTTTTTAATGGGAAAGAAGAGACTACATTCAAGCCACAAAGAATGACACCTTTCCTATGGAATTTGGAATACAATAGAATAAATCCTCATCTTGGATGCGTGCATGTACAACCTTATTCTAAGGAATACCCTATACAATGCCAAATTGTCTGAATACATGCTTAACCATAAAGCACTAAACAATGCATCATGTACAACCAATCAAGTATCTGCTCTCAAATAAATATGACATCTGCCTCTGATCTAAATCCCACTCCTCACAATCAAGATATGGTTGCCACTCAACCTCCCTAACATCATTTAAAAGACATTTCCAGTATTCTAGCTTACCCAAATGGGGCTGTTGGATATATCCTTATCATATATAGCCATATGGATCCTCTAGATCCCGTTGTCTATCTATTATTGGTCAAGTTATGGGAATATGCTCCATGGCCCATATCTGTAGAATTAGAGTACCAACTGTCATTCTCCTGGATGATTGATAAACTATCTTGTGTATCTCTCTATACATATGAGTACAACTGTCCCATCCATATCAGTGAGTAGCACCAATCATATCCTCCAACATACTAACCCAACTGCACATAAATCAATGTTGTCCTTAGTCTAGCATCAGGATCTCACCAATCAATCCAGCAAGAAACTAAGGTAGTTTCTCATAGTCGGAAAGCATGTCATCCCAGGTCAAGTAAGGTCAAGTAATAGAGGGATCACCAAAAAATCTCCATGCATCTGCAATAGTCATGGTTGATCATGACTCAAAGTGTACATGTCTTCCCATCACTAGTATCTACAAAATCCTCTAGACATCCTCTGGAGTGATGTTTATCTTGAATGTCAGCAAGTGGAAGGTTTTGTTCTTTGTGTTCTATCTCTCAAAAAGATTAGTCAATAACCCATCATTAAACCTAATGTCTAGTAAATCTATCAAATTCCCAAGACCCAAATGACCCATAATCCACCGCTCATCGTTAGTGAGATTCTCTGATAGGCCCAACACATGAATAGGTCTCAGACACTATAATGAAACAAATCCTAATCTAGTCTGCAAGGAATAAATCAAGAATGAATTTAGTTCTAAAGTAACCTACAGAGACAGCTGACGCATCACACAGGTAATCTTTATTGAGAAAAAAAACAAGACAAACTCAACGGTTTACTAAAATAGGCAACTTTTCTACCAGATGTAATTTTTTTCTGACAAGGTGCAAATCTCCAACTATATATGATCTTATTCTAACAAGATGCAATCCTAAACATGGATGTGATCCTATTCTAATAGGATGTGACTCAAAATCCTAGGTGCGATCATGTTCTTACAGGATGAGATACTTGATTTTTGGTAGACACATAGGGAAACTTGACAAGATGTGATCCTAAGCAGGGTATGGGATGTGATCCTATTTTTATAGGATGCAATCTAGGATCTTCATGTTCACCGTATGAAAAATTGGTTTTACCACATGTGATCTAGAATATTGGATGCCACCCTAAACTAAAATAGCCATAACTTTTTCCTAAAATGCTACAAATTGAAATGGAAAGCATAAAATGGAAGTTCACTACGTACTCACCGAAGGTGCCTAATGGATGGGTCTGTGATGATGATGGTCAAGCTTGAATCAATGTCTCTCCATGGGGACCACCATCTTCTCTCTAGATCTCACCAATTACTGGGGTGAAAAGTGAAAATTAAATGATAAAATGACCTTTTAGTGCTTATTTTAATCCCTTGGGGTTAATTTTGACCTAAGGCACACTAAGGAGGACTTTCCTAATCATATCCCTATGTCATCAAATATATCGGGAACAAAATTGAACATGCAGACAACATGCCATTCCAACATAGTAATAATTTTGAAAAAGTCACTTTGAACTAATGCAGGGGTCACAATGAGTCAACCATGACCTATAGTACATGTAGAATTAATCAAAATATATAGAAAAGTATACACAAGGCTTGCAAAAGAGCTCCAAATTGTTCCTAAATAGCAGATACAAGTCCACTACTCTTGACTATGGCATAAAATTCATCAAACCTTTCTCAAACACATTTCAATATGACTCCAAATTTGTCAAGAAACCTATGAAAGCTTATCAGAAGCAGTCTGAACATGTATTTGGATAATAACAACTCCACTTCTCAAAATATTGGTTGAAATCATTTAAAATTTCTCAAATTTTTAAAATTTCTTTTGATTTTGTTCCTAAGGGGCATGTTCATACCTAAATCAATGAGCTTCTTACTTAAAAACAATCAGAGATTCTAAATTAAGTTGTTTATCAAATTGACTTCATCAAGAACTATGTTGATCAACATCATCAAATGAATAGGGGCATGTCAATTTACTTCAATCAAGTTGGGGTTGTTGGATAATAGACTTTATCACAAGTCATATCAAGTTGGTTATCTATGCATATGGATCCTTAAGTTTTTAGATCATCTAGAAAGTATTCAGTTTCATCACATCAAATTAAATATGTTGAGTGGCTTCTTACTAACCTTCGTTGGATTAAGTTTAGAGTCAATACTACCAATTTTAGTTCAATCAAGTTTAGAATTGGTATCGTCAATCAACCTTTGTTCAATCAAGTTCAAAGTTGGTACTATCAGTCTTAGTTCAATCAATTTAGGATTGATATCATCAATTGAATTTCGTTCAATCAAGCTCAGAATTCTCAATCATCAAATCATGATTAGTTTCATCGCTCTATATCAAACTATCCTCCAAAGTCAACATCAGACGTTCTTTGAATCAATGCGTTGATCACACATTAATTCAAAGATGGGAAAATGTAATCACCCTAAATTGGGAAAGTCTAACTGAAGACCCTATTTTCCTTAACTAAGGATCTTCTTCTTAATTATGTTAATTCAATTATATCATTACTCGCATAATTCATCAAAATCATTAAAATCCCTAAAATCAAACATCATCTATTAGTGATCTATCATTAATTTCTAATTAAATACCTTGGACTATTTAATTAAATCAACCTCATTAAATCCCTTGGCTAAAGTAATTAATTAAAGAAAATTAATAAAGGCATCTAAATTACAAACTCACCACTTATGGAAAAATTCATTTATGGGCCAATGAAAGTTGACACATATGGATCATCTCACATAGATCAATCAAGGTTCAATTCTCATCGCTCATTAAGAATAAATCTCAACCTCTCATTTCCCCTCATTCTCCATAAATGGAATTGTACGCCTCCTTCAATCGTGATTCGTGGTTCCCAAGCTTTCCAAAAGTGAGGGTTAGTAGCAAAGGTTTTACAAATGATATAAATCAAGCACACAAGAAATACTAAAATGAATAACTTGAAACGTAACCAATAAAATGTACAAGCAATGAAAGGAAAACAAATAAATGCAAACCCCAAAGTGCTTGAAGCTTCTATTATCTCTCTCTAATCATTTTGAAATTTTGTTTTTGATTCTTAGTATTGGTGTGGGAAGCATCTATGACTTGAGAAGCGTTGAGAATTCGATACTTGAAATGTGTGTGTGATCGCAAGATGGCTTGAATGCTAGAACCAAACTGACATAGTAATGGGGCACGAGAGCTTGAAATCCTAGATCCTTCAAATGGTTATGAAGGGTTTATTATATAGGAATGGAGGATGATATGAACGGTTGAGATCAATCCTAGAGATAGGGAGATGAATGGTTGAGATTAAAAGGAACTGGATAATCCATCAGTAAACCCCACCTCTTCAATTGGTAAAGAGGAGATAGAGTTTGGTTGACTGAAGAGCTAATTGTGAGTTACCTTTTAGAACTGAAGAGGTGGGTGGAGTTACCCATGTGAATTGGAGAGATGGGTGGAGTAACC
>MU228285.1:1113581-1152755 GCA_018584345.1 Thuja plicata | reverse complement strand
TTGAAGATAAATGAATATTTAATTCATTTATTTAATTAATGTTTTCAACATGTGAGATAATTGAATTCTTTTTGATTTAGAATTGCTTTATTTGATGAAATTAAATTAATTTAATTGGAAGAATTTAGTTAGTAAGTTTAAATATTTGAATTTAAACTATAAGAAATTGAATTTAATTAATTAATTATTGGTAATTAATCAATTAAGGTTAATTAATTAAATAAAATTAATTATTTAATTAATTTGGGGAATTTGATTAGATGATTTGGGGAATGAATTTAGAGGAAAATATATGATTAATTAATGATTAAAAAACCATTAATTAATAGATGAAAATTAGTATTTTTAATGTAAAGTTGCAGGCCTGTCCATTTTTGGGTGTCTACATTTTCCCCTCTTTGATGCGATGTGACTTGTCGCACTGTGTCAAAGATTCTTTATTTTTTATCCTACCCCAGCTTGCCCTAACAATAGTAGGTGTATTTATGCCCCCTCAACAAATTTGAGTGAAAATTCTTGACATAAGCGTTAATTTGTTGAAACCGCCATTTCTAAATCTGGACACCTGACTGATTTGAAAAATGCCTTATATTGCCTGTGTAGGTTTTCGGGGACCGAGAAGAAAAATTAGACCTCCCAGTGAAATTAGGGTTTGTGGGAACCCCTATAAATAACCAAGAGAGCCATTCATTTGTCACATTGCCTTCTTGGAGCTCTTGATTTCCTGGTGAGCTAGTCTTTAGTTTTATGTGTTTTTCCTCCTGTTTTTGTGCGATGGGCCTACTTGGAGTCACTCACATATCTAACCGGGTCTGGATGTATCAGAGACCAGCTGGCGCAGGACGTTCGGTGATTTTTCTTGATATTCATGTCATTAATGCCTTTATTTATTGCTTTGAAAATTTTATTTTTTTTTATTTCTGCATATGGTGCCGCAATTGTCTGTGGTTTTTCCACAATTGTAGTTTGAATGCCACAATTTATGGTCAAGTGTCGCATTTGATAAGTGTACCGCACTGTGTCTATTTGGATGCCGCAATTGAGGTTTTTCTACCGCAATTGATAATGATGTTTCACAATCACATAAGTGAACTTCCATTGAAGTGTTTTATTGCCGCAATCACTTTTTTAGAATTGTCTGACTAATTTTATTGTCTGTTTTCTACATATTCTTGTTTCTAGCACTTTCTTGTATGACTGATACTGATATTTTTCTGATTTATTTCTATGTGCAATTCACCAAGCAGATTCTGCGCTATCGGGAGTCGAGGCTGGCGGGTCTTGTTTACAGTTCTAGCTCTCGAATGATGAGAGATTAGTTCTTAGGGATTTAGGATTGTACTAGATATGTTATATGCCAGAGATCATGACCAATAGGGGTCTAATCTCCACTCTTGTGGAGTGTTGGCATTCTGAGACATGCACTTTTTGGTTATGCACTGGAGAGTGTATTGTTACATTTGAGGATGTGTACTGCATGCTCTAGCTTATGATCCAAGGTACACTTGTAGAGTATGTCACCCACTCTGGTATTGTTTCCTTGACGTAGCTTTCTGGCTTGCCTCGAGATCAGCTTGGGTTTTCTAGTGCTTATGATATTCCATGGTCCAAATTTGGTTTGGGCCTCGATAGACTATCCACCTTACTAGGCAGTCTAATTTGTGGCATCTTATGCCCCGATCGTCAGCAACGTGGATTTTCTATCGGCTTTGGTACTGTGTTGCAGAGTATGGTCAGGGACCATACTATTTATGCTTGGGGGCTATGAATGTTGGCTCATATGCACTTTCATATGTTCTATGCGGCTTACCTTAATGGTAAGTCGCTTGGCTGTGGTGGTACCCTCCTCCACATATGGGCGTGGGATCACATAGATGTTTATCATCCTATTGGTACATGTGCTTTTCCAGCTGACAGGCCATATGTGTATATGTATGATGGAGCCATTGTTCAGACCCACATGGGTCATTTGGTGTATTGGCGTCAGCAGCTGGATATGATTCCCTATTTCATATGGAGGCCATATAGAGATTTCCCTGTGTGGGATGGAGAGGACATCCATCTTCCCTTCTGCTGGCAGTGGAGATATCTTATTGGTCGTGTGACTGACCATGTTCACATGATTGAATTTTTTAACACCGACAGGGTGTTGTGTCAGTTTGGTGAGCGGCAGGATGTGTCTGATTCTTATGCTTATTTTTCTTATAGGTCGAGGGACTCTGCCATCTGGGGTGGTGTCGTATCACTTGATGTTTCTTGTACTGAGTTTGTAGGGTTACTTCCTATTGTGTGGACATGGCAATCAACCACTGTTGACGCAGGTTTATTTTTTTACTTCACATCTCTTGTTCAATTTCTTTACTGCTCTTATAATCTATCTTCTCCATGTGACGTTGTCTTTTATCTGATGTGGTACTGATATTTGAATTTGATCTCCTTGTAGGAACTACTCCCCAGTTTGATGCTCATTGGGCCTAGACTCAACTAGTTTCACTCATAGATGTCTCTCATCCTATTGCTGGGGTGCTCATGAGGAGGTGCCAGTGGGTACAAGGAGGGAGGGGAGGTTGGGATGGAGGGAGGGATGGTGGTCATGATAGAGGGAGGGTTGGAGGCTAAGATGGTGGACAGGATGGTGGGAGATATGGTGGTAGGGGAAGGGGAGATGATGGGGGAGATGATCCCAGTCCAGGGGTGTGGGTGGTGGATTGAGGACCAAAGGTGGGGGGAATGGCAGTCATTCCAATACTCTGAGGGTTGGCTTGAGTACTATTTTAGAGGATGAGGAGGTGATGGAGGAGGAGGCACCTCTATTGGTGCAGAGAGTACACCAACAGACAGGTGTTGTTTTGGCTCCGAGAGAGGAGGAGAGGGTGGTAGTCAAGGATGTAGATGATGAGATTGGAGATATAGATGTGGAGGCTTTATATGAGTAGAGTGTAGGGATGAGTTCCTCAACTAGCAGTAGCAGTTCTGGTAGTAGCTAGGGTGGGAGTTCTGAGAGTGATGATGATTTATGGGTTGTTAGGGGAGAGGAGGTGAGGGTTTGGGGGATAGGTCCGAGGAGGGGGATATGGATGTGGCCATGGGGGGTATGGAGGTGGATTCCTTAGAGTTGGAGTGTCTCACTTAGCAGGTACAAGATCTATAGGCTAGAATTTATTCTGTCGATGCCCATGCTATAGCGTTGGAGGCCAGGGTGACAGCGACCGAGGCCAGAGAGAGATAGGCTCAAGATGAGGTGTGTTCATTCATTGAAAATGTTCAGGATGCCTCTCACTGAGATGTTCTAGACTGATACTATAGATTTGGGCATGATGCATAGAGAGAGATCAAGTACTGGAGGTGCCACTATGAGGGTGCAGTTCCTGCAGAGCAGAGAGTGCCCAGTTACATAGCCTCTCAGAGATCTAGTAGGGTATAGAGATTACAGAGTAGCGGTGTTGGAGCTCCTAGTTCATCATAGAGACTAGCTTGTGATATGCCACCCCCTTTTCCACCTCCTGGCAAGGGTGGGGGTAGCACATGTTGATCTTGATGCTTCACCCATTATGTATCATGTACCATTTTTGTAGGGATTTTCATTTGATATACTCTGAGTAGTATCCATTTTTGTATCCCAACACACTAATATTTATTGATATATATGCTGATCACCTTCCTTTGTTCAGACTTGCAACTGTTCATTATACTCAGATATTTTTATTATATGAGATGCAGCTAGTGATTTGATATGATGTGCATTAGTTTACTTTTTATATGTATGATTTTATATGATGTGGTTTTAGATGATGAGATGTCTATGCAGTATGATTCCTATGATGCCAACTTGTAGATGGATGATTTACTTTTCCTATGATATTGACATGTTTATGGAGGATGGTGGAAATGAAATGCATGTTTATATGAGATTCTTATGGATGCATGTGATTTATGATTTACCATGTATGCAACTACTATGTTTTTTTTTTCATTTTCTGATGCACTTAAATGGAATGAATGCAATCTATTATGCAAAAAATATATGAGTAATGCATGTGTTAAATAGAAGGAAGTTAGTTTGGATAGATGTTCTCTGAGATTGATCTAATAGAATGGAATGATAGAAAGGATTTTTTTTTCTTTTTTGATAGATATGAATTGATAGAAAGGATGATTGTCCCAAGTCTCTGCCCCTGTTTCCAATATTTGTCATCATTGCATCTTTTTTTTTGTATTTTTTGAAATTTTTAAGAGAGTCCAATGTATCCAGATCACATACCACTTGGATACCACCACGACCTGTTGATAAGTGGAAGGAGTAGAGAGATTGAATAGAAAGAGAATCTAGTGCACCCAAATATTGACCATTTGGGTTTAGGTATGCTCCCTGTTTGAAAATAAAGAGAGCCAAAATCACCTAGATATTGACCATCTAGATACCACTTTGTCCTCTGAATAAACTAAAGAAAAGAAACCAAGATAGAACTCCTATACACCCAGAGTCCATCTGGATAACACCGTGAGCTCTTGATTCTAAAAAGGGAAAGCTAGAGCAAACAAGATAGAACTCCTACACCACTATAGTCCATCTAGATAGCATCGTGAGCTCTTGATTGCAACATAAAAGAAAAGACCATAGAAACCAAGATAGAACTCCAATGCACTCAGAGTCCATCTGAATAGCGCTGCAAGCTCTTGATTCTATAAACCAAACAAGCAAATAAAAGAGAAGGAATGTCCATTTCTTTCCTAGGGTTAAGCTTAGATCGTGGAACTGTATGGCTGCCAGATAAGTGATAGCACCTACCTCATTTATCCCAAATCATCATGGCCCTAAAATTGAAGTGAACATTCAACAGACAATAATCAAAGAAAATAAGTCATGATCTATCATAGCTACTCTCCTCACATGGTGAATCCTGGAGTAGCGTAAGAACATAACTATGAAATATAGACTGACATTTGACCAACTTGAATGACCTAGTCACCATTTTAGATGGTTCCTTGATGTAGTTGGATTCTCTTGATTGGCTCAACTCTTTGGATAGGCTTGATTGCTCGAGTGTGTCTGGTTTCAGTAATATATTACTCATATAAGAATGACTTGTCTAGTTTGAGCATATCCATCACTGTGTAAGACAATTGATATGATGTGATTGATTGTGATCATTTTGGTGGCTAAGAAAGCTGTGTCAGATAGGCCCAATGCTGATTCGCAAAGCTCACGATTGTGAAAATTGATAGATTGGCTTGGTCACCAGTTGCTTGTTGATAGATTTGATAGATTGATAAAGCTGTGTCAGATGAGCCCAATGCTGATTTGCAAAGCTCGTGATTGTGACATTGATTGACTAGGCATGATCGCCCTTTTCTCTCTTGATAACTGAGTTGGCTTTATTGCTTGGGGTTTTGCAAATTTTTGATTATTTTTTATGAAGATTGATTTTCTAAGAACATTTTTTATCTTTTAAGGATTTTTGATGAGTTTTCTGATTTTTAGGTATTTTTTTAGGACATTTGAATCACCCCCTAGTCTAGTGGACCAGTATTAACCATGGATAAGTGTTGGTGCTCAGAGGGGATGTTCTTCAAGATATAGCTTGGGTGGTCAGTCTTGCATTTAAAGTGTGCTCAGGCTTTTGGGGTTCATTGATGGTGAAGCTGGATTTGAACACTTGGCGCCTGTTTGCCAAGTTTTCACCAAGGTACCTAATCAATAGCACATGTTTTCTAGGTTTTCACTAAGAGAGAAATTTTATTTCTCTTTACTTTTTGCTTTTTTGATATTTTTTTTGTTGTCGCCAAGTCACCTGTTTGCCAGGTTTTCACCAAGGTAACATTTTGTATTTTCTAATTTTTTTGGTATTTTCCAGATATGTAGATAGGTGCCATAACCATAGAGTCCTCAAGGGTAGAACCTCTTGAGGTGCATGTTGTTGATGTATCTGGGGAGCTAATCTCCTTCTAGTGTCACCAGTATGAATGCCCCACTCTAGGTAGAGCTAACAATGACAGGTCCTAGCCAGTTAGGCACAAACTTTCTGGGTTTGACTCGCTCTGCTTGGTTATTTTGATTTTCCATGAGGATAAGGTCTCCTACCTCAAATGTTCATGACCTCACCTTCTTATGGTAGTTCCTTCTAAGGCAATTCTGATATCCTTGTAAGTGGTCGAAGGCATGTTGTCTTCTTTCATCTAGTAACTCCAGTTCACTGAGCCTTGCTACTCTGTAGTCTTCATCTTTAATCATGTTCTTCAAAGATATCCTTAGGGATGGGATTTCCACTTTGAGGGGTAATACTACCTCTGATCCATAGACTAGGGAGAAAGGAGTGGCTCCTGTAGGTGTTCTCACACTAGTTCTATATGCCCAAAATGCAAGACTAAGCTGTAAATGCCAGTCTCGTCCTGATTCATTCACTATTTTATTTAAGATTTTCAAGATTATTTTGTTTGTAGCTTCAACTTGGCCATTCCCTTAAGGATAATAAAAGGAAGAGAACCCTTGTTTGATATGGAACTATTCACATAGCTCTTCGACATCTTTGTTTTGGAAAGGCGTACCATGATCTATCAGGATGGTTTGAGGGATCCCATATCGAAAGATGATGTGGTTAAGTATGAACAATGATATCTGCTTTCCAGTTATGTAAGTGAGGGGAATTGCTTCCACCCACTTAGTGAACTATTATATTGCTGCAATGATGTATTTGTGTCCATTTGCTGAAGAAGGTGTAATTTTGCCTACTAGGTCAAATCCCCACATAGAAAATGGAAATGGTGATGTGATAGGATTTAATTCTTGGGCTGGTGCATGGATGAAGTCTCCATGAATCTGACATTGTCTACACCTTTGTACATGTTTGTGTGCATCTATCTCTATTGTGGGCCAATAGTATCCCATGCAGATGATCTTCTTAGCTAAGTTGTTGCCACCTCCATGGGTTCCACAAATTCCTTCATGTACCTCATACAGAGTTCTCTGGGATTCCGTGGAAGTGAGACATCGTAGTAGCATTCCATCTCAACTTTGTCTATATAAAGTAGTTGAGAGGATGGTATACCTAGAGGCTTGGCAGCTGAGGTACTTTCTCTGGTTTCTAGACAAATCGGGAGGTGATACACTATTTTGGAGGTAGTTGTATACATCTTGGTACCATGGGGATTCAGGACCAACAAGGATGCATGTTGATTATGTGATGGATGCTTGATGTGATGGCACCAAGATTTTCTCTACTAGAAATTGGAATCTTGTTTTGTTACCTGGCATATCAACCAATGATGCTATGGTAGCCATTGCATCTGCAGCTTTGTTCTATGCTCATGGGACTTGCTCAAAGAAGATGTAATGGAAATTTGTGCGTAGTGTTTCCATCTGTGCTATGTATGGTATTAGCTTCAAATATTTTCTCGTATAATCATTGTTGACTTGACTAATGACCAACTGTGAATCTCCAAAGACTTTAAGGTTCTTGATTCTCCATTGAATTGCTATCTTTAAACCAATGACCAATGCTTCATATTCTGCTATGTTGTTTGTGCATGGGAAGTTGATTCTGAAAGATTTTGGAATTATATCATTATCTAGAGTGACAAGCACTATTCCTTCCCTTGCACCATGGTTCATGCACGATCCATGAAAATATATTTGCCATACCTTGATCATTGGTTGAAGTGTCATAATAGATTCATTAGGAAAGTTAGAAATAATAGGCTGATGGTCCTGAATGGGTGCCTCTGCTAGTTGGTCTATGATCACTTTTCCTTTGATGGCCTTTCTGTCTACGTACTCAATGTCAAGCTTACTTAAGATCATTACCCACTTCACAAGTCATCCGGTGAGCACTGCTTTTCTTAGGAGGTATTTTAAAGGATCAATATGCGTGATCAACTTTGTTTGGTGACTCAACATATAATGTCTCAGCTTCTGGGAAGTGAAGACAACTGCAAGGCATGAATTTTCAATTGGCATATAGTTGAGCTCATATCCTACCAATGTTTTGCTTAGATAGTATATGGCGCTTTCTTTACCTACATCATCATGTTGTGCCAAGAGGACACCTAATGCTGATTCCATTGCTGAGATATATAGAAGCAATGGTCTACCTTGGACAGGTGGCACCAATATAGGAGACTTGAGGAGGTAGTCCTTTAATATTTGGAATGCTTGTTTGCATTGCTTGGTCTATATGAATTTGATGTCTTTGTGCAGTAGATGTTGGAATGGGTGGTACTTGTCTACTAGCTGAGCTATGAAGCACCTGATTGATTGGATCCTTCCTTGTAACCCTCTTAGTTGCCTCAGGTTCAATAGTGGAGGCATGTCCAATATTGCTTTGACATTCTCTAGGTCTACTTCAGTGCCTTTATGTGACACTATGAACCCCAGTAGCTTTCCTACTATGACACCGAATGCACATTTCTTTGGGTTTAGACAGACCTTGAATTCTTGCATTCTATCAAAGGTTGGTCCCAATACTTATAGATGATCCTTGCGAAGCATTGACTTGACTAGTATGTCATCCACATAGTCTTCCATTTTTTTGTGGATGAGATCATGAAATATAGTTTTCATAGGCCTTTGATATGTTGTGCTAGCATTTTTGAGACAAAACGGTGTGACATTCCAATAGTAAGTGCCCCAAGGACATGTGAAAGTTGTTTTATGTTGGTCTTCTAGCGTGATCCTTATCTGATTATACCCTAAAACACCATCCATGAGTGATAGCATTTGATGTCTAGTGGTTAGATCTACTATCATATCAATTTTGCGTAAAGGAAATTCATCCTTGGGACAAGCTATGTTGAGATCTCTAAACTCTGTGAAAATCTGTATCTGACCACTGTGCTTTGTAACTGGTACCAAGTTAGATATCTAGTCTACATATGGTATTGGTCTTATGAACTTGGCATCTAGGATCTTTTTCAACTTTGTCTTGACTAGCAATGCAACATGGGGATGCATCTTTCTCAGCTTCTGCTTGATAGGATTGGCATTGGGTAGCAATGGGAGATTGTGTAGTACTAGATCTGGATCTAACCCTGGCATATTTGAGTAGGACCATGCAAAATCGATCATCCTTTCTTTAAAGAAGTTGATAAACTATTCTCTCTCCTCAGGGGTGAGTGATTTTTCCAAGTATATGTTCTTTGGGTTCTTACCATCTCCCAAATTGACTTCCTCTATTTCTTCTACTAGTAATGTTGATTTCTCCTTTGTTAAGGGGAGGAGTTCCTTCTTTCCATCTTCTAGTGCCTCAGTGAGGTTTTCGCTAGAAGATACGTCTTGTTTTAGCTTTTTATCATTTTTTTGTTCTTTTTTCTCTTGTGGACTGGAAAGAGGAGCTGCCTCCCTGAAATATGCCACTCTATCAAGGTTAATGGAGAAGCCTGCCTTGTGGTCTCCTGATGGCATGCCTTCCCTAAGTCCCATGAAATCAGCAATAGCCTCATCATTCTTGAAGATATCTAAATCAGGCAGTCCTTGTTGATCCCACTCTATTAGCTCTAGGTGTACAAGACAGATACTTTCATGGTTGTTTGACTCTAGTTGGTTGAAAGGGACTATAGATATGGTTCTTACAAAACTGGACTGTGATGTGGATGCACCACTTGAGGAATGATAAATGACATGCTTATCTATGCAGGGTTGTTTGGCAATGGATAGTTGGTCAAATAAGTCTTCTAGGTTTATGATAGTATCTGACCGAGGGGAATAATCTAGGATTGATGGTTTAGAGTCATGAAGGGATCTCGACTCATACTCGTGGGAGTCAATCTCGATAGAACACTCATTAGATGTCTCACTTCCTTTGTTATCATCGATTGCTATGTGGAGGTCTATTTGGGTTTGTGTGGTTCCCTCTTCGGTGGGAAACAACTGTGCTAGTATGTTGCTTATCAAGACATGTTTTGTGTTGTGCCCATGATGCATCTCTACTATTTGTTCCTTATCATCTTGGATGTCTTGGATTATAGGACCGGTTCTTTGTTTCCCATAACCCAACCCTCTCTTGTTTCTTTGGGTTGGTGGGAGAGACAATTCCATTATGCCTTGTTGTCTTGCCCCCAGGATGGTTGTACCATCATACCCAAATCTTTGTAACATTGTATAACCATTACCATAGTTTGACAGGGGTAGGGTTTGTCAGATTGTCTCTTGTGGGTCTTGGTTTAACCATGTACTGATATCTTGTTCAAATGGATTTTCTTTTGCTATGTTTCCCCATCTCACAAAGGTTATGGGCGAACATCTAAATAGAATAGGCTGGGGAGTTTCTGTTATAATAATAGGTTGTGGCATGCCATAAGTTCTCAAGCTTTGAGGCATGTGTGTGATGGTGAAAGCCTCTTCATATCTATACTCACCACAGACTTTGTTGGTGATGGATATTTTTCCCGCTTTCTGTGTGAAATCCTTAGGATTTGAATCTGAAGAGGAGGGGATACTTGTGTCTTGGTTCCTGTTGTGTGTGTGACATCCTTAGGATTTGAATCTGAAGAGGATGGGATGCTGGCATCTTGGTTTGGGGGTACCTGGTTATCAGTGCTGATTTGGACCACATTACAATATTGGAAAGGATTGGGATCTCCCTCTATGATGATTTCCTCTCCTTGGTGTGGGAACTTGATGCATTGATGGTATGTCAAAGGTACAGCTTGCATTTCATGTATCCAGGGTCTCCCTAGTAGCATGTTGTATCCCAAATCAAGATCTAGGATCTAGAAGGGAGTGCTTTTTACCACTGGACTAATACAGACAGGTAGAATGATAATACCTTTAGAGGACCTTGTGCTCGATGTTATGATGGAAGTGAGCTATGAACTTTTCAGCTAGTTCACCCCAAGACTGAATGCCATGAGGTAAATGTGAGAACCATTCCATTGCTGGTCCGGCCAAGCTTTGTGGGAACAGTCTCATTAAATATGTCTCATCATGGGCGAATTCAACACAACTATCAAAAAACTCTCAAATATGTTCAATAGGGTTGGCATTGCCCCTATATTTGTCAAATTTTGGTACTAAGAAGTGATTTGGGAATGGAGACATGTGGCGAGAGTGGTCAAAGGGGTATGGGTATAAATCCTCTCCGGTGTAGGATTTAGTTTGCCCCTGATTTTGCATATCCATCATTTGGGTTTGAAGGGTTTGCATTTTTTGCATTAACATGTCCATTTGATATTGAGGTTGGTGTGTGAGGATGTTCCTCTGTGTTTTAGTGGGTATGAGGTTGTGCCTCTGTGTGCCTTGAGTAGGAACATATGATTTCATCTTGGGGACTTGATATTGATTTCCCACTGAGTGATTTATAAATGGGGGCACATGAGTAGCCCATGGTGGGTTTTGATGCATTTGTTGTTGTGATTAAAACTAGGGTTGATACTACTGGGGTTGATATTTTTGCTGCTGAGGCTAGATTTGAGGCAACTGAAGCTGGGGTTGCTGTTGCGGGGGTGGGATTTGAGGCAACTGAAGCTGGGGTTGCTGTTGTGGGGGTTGGAATTGAGGCAAATAAAGCTGGGGTTATTGTTGCGAGGTTTTGAACTAAGACAATTGAAGCTGGGGTTGTTGTTGTAGAGGTTGGATTGATGTCAGAATGGGCAAAGATATAGCCTTGGGTGGACATTGACTGTAAGTCATTCCTGTAGAGATGGATCCATGTGGGCATGCGGTGTTGATCCCAAGACTAGTGTGAATTGACTATAGTAGCGGCATATTTTTAGAACAATTGGTTTTTGGTGGGATGGAAGGCATAGCATGAGAGCTTGATTTTCCTAGCCATGAGACCAAAGGTGGAGTCATACTAGTGACCATGGGTGCACTTAGTTGCAAGCCTGTCATGCTTTGAGTGGAAGATGTGCTGGCCTAGGTCATGTCATTAGTTTGATTGGGTATAGTCTGTGTCAATGTGGGTAATACCAATGGTGGAAAGATTTGAGACACAACATGCAGTATCTGAGGAGGCTGAGTAGTGTTCTGACCTGCGAGAGGGTTTTCAGGCCATATGGTTGATACACTGAATTCAGTGGGGAGTTTGACTCCCTTCTTTATTAGCATGGCTAAGTAACATTCAAGGTTCCTCTCTACAATAGTGTCAACTAATTTTGTGGAGTAAGCATATTTCTCCACATCTTCAAGCTCTACTTCTATGATATCTTGGAAAAAAGCTTCCCCACGGGGTTGTTCAATGAATAGAGCAGAACTAGTATTCACGAAAGGATCATTCTCTTGCTCTAATTCCCAAGAAGGAAATATGTTGATATATGACTCATCAGGTTGTGTTCTAGCCTTAGACCTTGTGTAAGGACCTCCATGAGGTGTTTGAGACATAGTGTGGTCTAGGTTTTATAACTAAAACAAGTGATATAAAGCAAACAAGGAAGAAAATCCTTTCTACGGAAGTCCGAGTTATGTTTTGGACAAGGGTAATTCTAAGGGTAGATTTTGATATAGCTTGATCTCAAAGTGGTAATGATAAAAAGATAAGAGTTTCTAACCTTTGTCTGGGACAAAGTCACTTTGATAAAGATGATGATGTTTGATATGATGAGATCAAGGTATTTTGAGTCTGAGCTTTCAAACTAACAATGTTTTTGACAATAATCATGCTTTACAAAGAAGGGATGATCTTTAATGTTTAGAGATTCACATAATGTTCTTCACATTTTCCTGGGATAGATACTATTTTTGGACACCAAATGAAAATTTCTCTCAAGGTTTTTAGGTCAAAATAGGGTTAAAGTATCTCTGGTCAATTGCGGTACAACTCCACCGATTGCGGTAAAGTAGATGGTCGATTGCAGTAGTTTATCACCAATTGTGGTAATAAACAAGATGATTGAGGCAATAAAAAAGTTAACTATGGCAGACTTCATTCAATTGTAGCACAATGCAGGCAATTATGGTAAATAAGGAACAGTCTCAAAAAAGACCAAAAGATGGGTATCACTGCTTGACAATTTTGATATTTTTGGAACAATGGTTCTGATTTGCAAGATAGTTGACGTTGACAACCCTAGAATTTAACATGTTTGACTTGTTTTGATAGTTTGAATGTTTTGTTTTGCATTTTTAGAAACTAATCAAAGAAACAAGCATGATAGACACTATATTTTGAAGAATGAAGACTGAAAATGTGTATGTTCTACAACTTTTTCAAGTTGCAAGGTTATCATGAGGTCTCAACAATGAATAGTCAGATTAATCTAGGTCAATGGCTTTAGAATACAATGTTATAGGCCCAATGCTTGAATATCCATTAGCTTACACGGCAATTGTCATGCTACTACGACACGAAGGTCCATGATGTAGGTGCCCGTGTTTTTTCCATTTCCAGGTATTATTTCCATGGAGTGAAGATCTCTTTCACTAAACAAATACTGTGGGACACATATGTTGGGAATCTTGGGGGAAATTTTGCAACCCCTTGCACTATAATAAGGTACCTGTTCAGAGGTAAAATGGCTTGGCCTCTAATTAATCAAGGTTGTAGTAAGGGTCCGTGGTGTCTCTCCAATCGGTTTGTATGTGTGTGACTCACTTAAGAGCCTAGTTGATCATGCTGGCTCCTTATGGATATTCACTTGATCCAGACTATCACCAACACACCTCACCTGAGTTTGGCTAGATAAGATGGAAATTTGGTTCGCGCCTTGTTTATATACCAATCGAAAGGACTATCGGTTTGAGGTCATTCTCCAAGGAAGAAGCCCATTCACCGGATAGGCCTTTCTAAAAAGTATAAAGGTTTCTAATCTAAAAGTTTGTGCAAATGCACCCAAAACTCAAGACACGAGGTAAATTGATTAAGCTCCAAAAGTTTGAAATGTGAACTAAGTTACACCACCATACAAGCAAAAGTGTTCAATTTTAAGCCCAAAAGTAGGTGTTGATTGCTTGTTCAATTTTAAAGAACCAATTTGAGAGATTTTTTGCCTTGTTCAATTTTAATCCCTGTGTCAATTTTAAGCCCAAATCTAAAGTGTGAGATGTGAGGTGTTTGACAAACATTGTTCTTTTTAAACCCAAATTGACAAGTGAATTCCTTTTAGTTTGCTTTGTTTAAACAAGTTAGTATCAAAAGGAGTTTTGCAAAATGAGAATATGTGTAACTTTGAAACAATGAATGATACTCACCAACAACTTACCCTTCCTATTCGTGGGAACTCGTTGTCCTGTAGAAGAATAAAGAAAGTGTCAGATTTCTAGATTGCAAGATAAAGAATATTGGCCCCAAAGAGAAATTTTGCAAGTGATTACAGTAATGCACAGTCAATTACGGTAAATAATAGGTGACTGCGGCTTAGAAATATCAATTGCGGCAAATCACTTTCAGTAGCGGTAATGCACAATCAATTGCAGTCTAGATTGGTCAATTGTGGTCTTGATCTGTCAATTGAGGTACAATTCTTCTGATTGCAGCACCAGTGGATCAATTGCGACAAACTGTAGAAAAGACAAACACCCAGAAGATGATAGAAAAGAAATGTGGACACCTACAATCGATTGCGGTATTAAACCAGTCGATTACGGCACAGTTTTGTCGATTGCAGAAAAATACCAGTAATTGTCATATCACACAGATATCAAGAAAATTACAGATTTTTAGATTTGCGGTATACGACTGTTGTTGATAAATTCTTTTTGTCATTTTCAAGAGATAATCAAGTTGTTTGATTCATGTCGGGTTTGCAAAAATGTATGCCTCCTTCGTGATTTGTGGTTCCCAAGCTTTCCAAAGGCGAGGGTTAGTAGTAACGTTTTTACAAATGATATAAATCAAGCACACAAAGACTACTAAAATGAATAACTTGAAACATAACCAATATAATGTACAAGCACAAGAAAGGAAAAAAAATAAATACAAACCCAGAAGCGCTTGAAGCTTCTATTGTCTCTCTACTCCTTTCAAAACGTTGTTCTTGATTCTCAGTATTGGTGTGGGCATCCTCTATGACTTGAGAAGTTTTGAGAATTTGCTAATTGAGACAAGTGTGTGATTGCAAGATGGCTTGAATGCTAGAACCAAACTGACATAGTAATGGTGCACAAGAGCTTGAAATCCTAGATCCTTCAAATGGTTATGAAGGTTTTAATAAATAGGAATTGGGGATGAAATGAACGGTTGAGATCAATCCCAGAGATAAGGAGATGAATGGTTGAGATTAAAAGGAACTGGAGAAGCCATCAATAAACTCTACCTCTTCATTTGGTAAAGAGCAGATAGAGTTTGATGGACTGAAGAGATAATTGTGAGTTACCTTTTTGAACTGAAGAGGTTGATGAAGTTACCCATGTGGACTGGAGAGATGGGTGGAGTAGCCCATGTGATCTGATTGGAGTTATCTCTTTGAAGATAAATGAATATTTAATTCATTTATTTAATTAAAGTTTTCAACATGTGAGATAATTGAATTCTTTTTTATTTAGAATTTCTTTATTGAATGAAATTAATTTAATTTAATTGAAATTAATTTAATTGGAAGAATTTAATTAGTACATTTAAATATTTGAATTTAAACTATAGGAAATTAAATTTAATTAATTAATTAATGGTAATTAATCAATTAAGATTAATTAATTATTTAATTAATTTTGGGAATTTGATTAGATGATTTGGAGAATGAATTTGGATGAAAATAGATGATTAATTAATGATTAAAAAGCCATTAATTAATTGATGAAAATTAGTGTGTTTAATGTAAAGTCGCAAGCCTGTCCATTTTCGGGTGTCTACATTTACAATGTGTTATCTCTAGAATCGGATAGTCGAGGAATCTCATGGGTAAACCACATTCAGGGTCTTGCCCCCAGTTCAAATTCAAATTCAAAGATGCTCAGTGCTAGGAATTTGCCCCCAAACAACAAAGAGGCTATATACAGAGGCCAAAAAGACAGATAGACTGGGTAGACCAAGGGGAAGACAAAGAAGATCAACCAGTTACAAGCCATAAAGGGGCACTAGGTTCGATACAAACTGAAAGATACGATCAGGAAAGACATCAGGATATCAACTGGAATCGTGATAGACAATGGAGCAACAACTTACTACGCGTGGTGCCTGTTTGCCAGGTTTTCACCACGATACTTGCCCAAAGCGCTTGTTTGCCAGGTTTTCACTATTGGATGGGTTTTTTCTCTTGATTTCTATTTTTGTGTGTCAAGATGCCTGTTTTCCAAGTTTTCATAAAGACAACCATTTTTTGCTTTTTTGGATTTTTTGCTATTTTCTTAGAAACTTTTTCAAAAAAAAAAAAAAAATTTGTTTGTACTTTTTTCAGTAACTTTTTGCAATTTTTTTGTACTTTTTTAGAAATTATGCATAATAATTATGAAGGTGCATGTTGTTCAGTGCCTCTTGCAATGGTTCTCCCTCTGGTGTCGCAAGATAATACACTCCAAGCCCATATGATGTTGTGACTATGTATGGGCCGTCCCAATTTGGTTCAAATTTTCTAGCCTTCTCTATGTGTGGCTGGGTCTTGTAATTCATCTTCAGAACTAAGTCTCTGATCTCAAAATGACGATGTCAGACCTCCTTGTTGTAACTTCATTTGAGAGGGTTCTAGTAGGCTTGAAAGTGTACCAAGGTGGTTTGTCACCACTCATCAAGCATCTCGAGCTCATGTAATCTGGAAACTCTATATTGCTCATCATCAACAATGCCTTGTAAGGATACTCCCAATGAAGGAATTTCAACCTTGAGGGGTAATATGGCCTCAATGCCATAGAGAAGAGAGTACAGAGTAGCACCAGTAGGGGTGTGGATGCTGGTCCTGTAGGCCCACAGAGCTGGGTTGAGTTGTAAGTGCCAATCATGGCCAACATCATTGACAGTCTTTTGCAAAATCTTAATGATGGTTTTGTTAGATGCCTATGTTTGGCCGTTTCCTTGCGGGTAGTAGATGCTAGAAAATCCATGATGGATTTTGAATTTCTCACAAATCTGGGTAACATCCTTGTCCTAGAATGGGCTACCATGGTCAATAATGATGGCCAGAGGAACTCCATAACATAAAATGATATAATTCAAGATGAATCTGGAAATTTGTTTGTCATTAATGTATGTCATGGGGATAGCTTCCACCCATTTGGTAAAGTACTCAGTGGCCGTGATGATGTACTTGGGGCCATCAAAAGATAGGGGTGTGATCTTCTCTACAAGGACAAATGCCCATTGTGAAAAATGCCATGGAGAGACCACTGGCTATAGATCTTGTGCCGGAGCATGAATCAAATTATTGTGAATCTGGCACTTGTAACATTTCTTAGCAAATTTATGAGCATCTTGATCCATGGTAGGCCAGTAGTATCCTGCTCGAACCAACTTCTTGGTGAGACTCAAACCATTGAAATGTCCACCACAAATACCATCGTGGACCTCATGTAAGGCAGTGTTAACCTCTCATGAATCGAGGCATCTGAGGAGGGTTTGGTCATAGGCTCTCCTATAAAGGGTATCACCAATGATGATGGAATGGGAGGCTTCAAGAATAAGAGCTTGACACTTGTTCTAGGATAATGTAGGGGGTAATATCTAGGCATGTAGGTAATTGTAGACATATTGATACCAAGGGGAATCGGGACCAACAATGTCACGCATGAGCTCAGATTGCGGAAAGTTGAATGCTAGAAGAAATAGCTGCTCAACAAGAAATTCACATCTATCTTCATTATTCAGCATGTCAATCATAGATGCAATAGTGGCCATAGCATTTGCTTGCTTTTTATGTACCCACGGAAGCTGGCAGAAACTGATTGTGACAAATTTCTCCTTGAGAAAGTTGGCCAACTGTTTGTAAGGTACTAGCTTTTCATCCTTAGTTTTATAGTCATCAGTGACCTATCAGATGACCAATTGAGAATCACCATACACCTTGGGGTGCTGGATTTTCCATTGAATAGCAAGTTTAAGTCCAGTGACCAGTGCTTCATATTCGGTGATATTGTTGGTACATGTAAATGTCATTCTATAAGATTTTGGAATGACATCGCCTTGCAGGGTGACAAACATGATGCCTGCCACTGATCCATGCCTAGTATGTGAGCCATCAAAGTAGAGTTGCCACTCATTAGATTCAGTGAAGGCAAAAATGGACTCATCTGGGAATTCTGAAAGCAACGAGTGATCATCAGGAACTGGTGCCTTTGCAAGCTAATCCGCTATCACCTGGCCTTTTATTGCTTTTCTGTCCACATATTCTATGTCAAACTCACTCAGTAGCATGACCCATTTGGCTAGGAAACCCTTGAGAGCTTCTTTTCCTAAGAGATACTTCAATGGATTAATCCCTGACACAAGCATGGATTTCTGGTGTAGCATGTAATGTCTTAACTTCTGTGTGGTGAAAACCACAGCAAGACAGGCTCGTTCAATGAGTGAGTAGTTTAATTCATATCCAACCAAAGTTTTGCTGATGTAATAAAGAGCCCTTTCTCATCCTTGTTCATTGTTTTGTGCAAGAAGAGCACCCAATGCAGTTTCTGTGACAGAAATGTACAAGAGAAATGGCTTCCCTGGGATGGGAGGCATCAAGATTGGTGGATGCAATAGATAATCTTTCAGTTGTTGGAACAAGTGCTCACATTTTTCATTCCAATGGAAAGTCACGCCCTTATGCAGTAGATTCTAAAATGACTGGCATTTATCTACTAGTTGTGCAATAAATCGGCGGATAGACTATAATTTTCCTTGTAGACTTCTCAACTTCCTTAGCATGTTTGGTGAAGGCATCTCTAAAATGGCTTGCACCTTTGTAGGATCCACCTTGATACCTAATTAAGAGATGATATAGCCTAGGAGTTTGCCAGAAACAACTCCAAAAACACACTTTTTGGGGTTCAAGCAAAGCTTATACCCTTCCATTCTTTCAAAGATTCTGGCTAGAATACTCAAATGATCTTTCTTGGTTGTAGATTTATAGCAGAGGTCATCAACATAGTCTTCCATTAAGATGTGCATAAATTCATGGAAGATTGTGGTCATTGCCTGTTGATAAGTTCCTCCGGCATTCTTCGGGTAGAAGGGCATGACATTCCAACAATAGGTTCCCCAAGGACAGGTGAAAGTTCTCTTGGCTTGGTCCTCGGGAGCAATCTAAATTTGGTTGTAACCAGAGAAGCTGTCCATTAGTGATAGCATCTCATAGCCCACAGTCATGTCAAGAATCATGTCGATGTTAGGCAGAGGAAAATCATCTCTAGGGCATGCCTTATTTAAATCATGGAAATCAGTGCATATCCATATGCCCCTAGTATGCTTTCTAACAAGAACCAAATTGGAAATCCATTTTGCGTAATCAATAGGTCTGATGAATCCTGCATCCAATAACTTCTTCAATTCTGCTTTTACCAGTAGAGCTATTTGGGGATGCATTTTTCTTAGCTTCTATTTTACTGGCTTCACACCTGGCTTCAGAGGGAGGTGTTGAAGAACTAACTCAGGGTCTAGGCCAGGCATGTCAGCATATGACCAAGGAAAATTGATTTGGTGCTCAAGGAAGAATCTGATAAACTCATCTTTCTCTTATGGTGAGAGTGATGCTGCAAAATGTATGATCTTGAGGTTTTTTGGTGTTCCCAAGTTAATATCCTTGGTCATTTCAATGAACAATGTTGACTTCTCCTTTGGAGGGGGTACATCTAGTCTTCCATCCTTGGACACCTCAAAGAGGTTTTCACCCTCAGATGCATCCTTTGTTTTTACTTTTTCATGGTCAACTAGCACCTTTCGGTTTTCATCAGAGGATCTATTCTTTTTATTTTTTGATTTTTTAATTTTATCATTTTCAATTTTGTGACTAGAAGATGGATTTAACTCCCCTAGATATGTTGTAGCAACAAGTTCAATGGAGAATCCTCTTTTGTGGTCACTGGATGGTATGCCCTCTCGGAGCTTAAATAATTCTACTATCGCTTCATCATTCTTGAAGCAAACCAAGCTTGGTGGTCCTTGCTCATCCCAATCAATAACCTCAGGGTAGACTAGGGGATTTCATCGTTAGTGGAACATATGCGTTCAGGGCCAAAGGTAATGGAAAAGATGTAGATATCAGTGTCTTTAGAGTTAAATACTTCTTGTACTAAAGGTTCAGGACTAGGATCCCAATAAATTCTAGACCAGGGATCAGGGTTGGTTGTGGGAGGAGGGGGAATTGTGTTAACATGTTTATCTACCATAGGAAGGTCTGTAGGGTTAGGGAAGAAATGGTCAAGATCATAAGGACTAGAAGTATAGGTATTCCATTCCCATTCATTTGAATCAGTAGTGTACTCAGAAGGGGGATCCTCATATGCCTTTTCATCGTTTGAAACCTCTACATTTTCGCATGAGGCCATTTTGGCATTCAAAGAGCCAATTTGTAATGGTTTGAATCCAATGCCTAGATGAAGGGGATGGCCTTTTGCAGCAATTGGTTCAAAAATTCCTTGTTTGTGTACTCCAAGGCCACTATGGCCATCATATCCTTTTTTTTGCATGAGTGTGAACCCAGGCCTGTATCTTTCAATGGGAATCTCAGTGGGCTCTTGTTCTTGTTTCTGTTGATCTAGGAAAATCTAGCTGGATGCATTGTCATAAACATGTTCTTCATGCAAACCTCCCCACAGAGTGAATGTAGGTGAGGGCATAACCTTCATGGTAGTTTTGGGTGGTTGTGCTTGCAATAACTTTCGTTTGCCATAAGACTTTGGGGAGAGAGGAAGCTTCCCAATATGAAAAGCTTGTGCCACGGTATACTCTCCACACCCTTTATCTTCAATCTTCAGCTTTCCTTTGATCATTTTTTCAAGGGTGGCTACATCATATTTGGAGGATTTTGATGAGGTGGCTTCATTGTTGGTAGGCACCTATTGTGCTGGCCCTTCTCTCAGATTGGCACAAAATTGGAAAGGGTTAGGATTACCTGGGACAGTGATTTCCACTCCCTTGTGAAAGAACTTCAGACATTGGTGGTATGTTGAGGGAACTACGTTCATGGCATGGATCCATGGGCATCCTAAGATCATGTTATAGGGCAAGTATAGATCCAGGACTTGCAGCAATGTGTTTTCAGTAACCAAACCAGTTCTAATGGGAAGGATGATGAATCCCTCAGAGGGATGTTCAGCGTCATCATAGGCCTTTATTGTGATTCTCCTGGAAGGATCAATGTCACTCTCATTATAACCAAGATCAAAAATGACCTTCAAAGTGCATATGTTAATTCTTGCTCCATCATCTATCATGACTCGTCAGACTTTGGCATTATGGACAAAAACTTCTAGATGGAGAGGGTCATTATGGCCAAGTTGGTCATGTGGAACATCATCTTTGGAAAATGTGACATGATGGGATGCAGAGAATTGCCCCATCATGGCCTAAAATTGGTTAGTGTCAATGTCAGTTGGAATAGTAGACTCTTTCAAATCTTTGTCAAGGACTTCCTTGTGCTAAGGGGATGTGCACAGCAAATCAAGGATTGATATTAAGGTAGGGGTTTTACCCAACTGGTCAACAAGGTTGTAATCTAAAGATACATTGGGTTTGGATGGTGTGCTAGGCATAGTAATCTTGGTATGATGAGTAGCGACTGCGCATTGAGGGTTACTATCTTTATCTCAGAAGGTCAGAGTGGGCACACGTGAGTTAGCCTTAGAGAAACAATTGATGGTATAGTCATGGCCGTTCCGGGTATAATTGACATTGTTCTTGGAATTTGAATTCAACGTAGAGGCATTTCCCTTGTCATGATCAACCAAGGGTTTTGTGAAGATAGTATGGTCAATGTTGGAAGATCCCGCTGTGGGTTCAACTTCAATCACATCTTCATCAATAAGGTCTTGGACCTTGTGTTTTAATTGGAAGTAGGAATTGGTTTTGTGTCCCTTTGTTCGATGATAATCATAGTATTTGTTGTCATCCCACCAAGGGGGTTTTACTATTGGAGGATCACAAATCTCAAGAAATTGAATGTAATTGTTTTGCAATAACTGTTGCAGGACCGAATGGAGCAGTTCACCCAATGGTGTGAACTATATTTGTGGTCCATCTCTATTTCTCAATGATCAGTGCTTCTAATTTTGTTGTGCGTTATGGTTTGTTTGTGCTTGAGGTTGTGTTGGAGCTGGCACTAGAGGTGGTTCTTGATTCGTTTTCTATGTATTGGTAGCAGCGGGTCCTTTGAGACTCACTTTTTGCTATGTCAGATTAACTGTCTATGCATCAAAAATGTCATCATTTGTGACATTTTTATTCTGAGACCAAAATTTTGGTTTGTCACTGGAAATGCTCGTGGTCTGATTTTCCTTGTTGATCTTTAATACTCCTTTTTCAATAAGAGAATCTTCAATGTTGATTCCCTTTTTCATGAGCTTTTGAATTGTACTTGGTCATTTAATCTTGAGCTCATACATCATCTTAGGTACTAGATTTTGGATAAATAATAGAATTTTTTGTTCTTCTGGCACATAAAAAGGACATTGACTCACCAAATTCCTCCATCATAGTAGGAAGGTTGTGAAGGATTCTCCAATCTTTTGTTTGGTCATGCATAGGTCAGTCAGCATAACCTCACTTGATATGTTGAATGCAAATTGAGAGATGAATTTATCAGCTAGTTCTTTCTAAGATCTGATATTGCCAGGTAGTTTAGAGTACCACTCCATCAAGCTTGACCCCGCAGGCTTCAATGGAAGAGTTGCATGAGATACGTGTTATCATGATTAACCTTGATGCAAGACGTATAGAATTCCCGAATATGATCAAATTGGATTTCCTTTCCCTTTGTATTTCTCGACCTTGGGTACATCAAAATTCCTGGGAAAAGGAGGCATGTAAATGCTTGGATCGAACAGATTAGGACATAGGTCTCACTCTATGTAGAGTGTCTTGGTGTCCTTGAATTTCATATCATTTAGTTGCTTCTGCAAGCGTTGGATTTTTTTAAGCATTTCTTCATTTTGTGAAGGCTTCACTTCCTTTTTATGTTTATTAGAACAATGTGTCCACCTAGAAGCCCTTGAACATTGACTGTATTCTGAGGCCCGATTTGAGTCTGATGATTCAAATGATATGTCATGGACTGATGCCACATGTTGTTGATTTATTGTTGGAGGATTGTATTTCTGACCTTGTGTCATATAATACGGATGGGAAACTTGTTGTTGATATTGGGGTGCATATTTTTTTTGTTGAATTTGTGCCCCATGTTGTTGTTGTTGTTGTGACACATTTTTTGGTTGTGCGACATGCAGTTGTCACTGCTGACCATATGGTTGTTGAACATATTTTTGTTGTTGTTGAACATGTTGTTGTATTTGTTGTTGAGCAAACTATTGCTGTAAAGCATGTTGTTGTTGTTGTATATACTATTGTTGTAAAGCACACTGTTATTGCTATACATATTGTTGTTGGAGGGTATGTTGCTTCTGATGTACATATTTTTGGGTATGTTGTTGTTGTTGTAGGTGCACTTGTTGCACCTTTGAACCTTGCACATGTTGTACAAAAGGATGAGATTCTTGACCCATTGGCATTGTTGGTTGTTGCATGTTATTAGCTTGTTAAAATCTAAGTGGTCCAAGCATGCCATCAAGATTTGTAGTCTTATGTTTTTTCGGTTTTGCCTGAGACATCATGTTAACTTGGGCTGCAAATTGGGGTTGCACTACATCCATAGGTGGTGCTTGTGGAGCCACTTGGGCTTGTTGCACTTGTTGTGCTAGTTGTGTCACCTTAGGTGGAACTGGTGTAATATCCACAAGGCTTTTTTTCTTTTGATCTTGCAATGGATTTGGTATAGTTGCAGTAGTCACATTAGATACATCAAAAGTGGGTACCCATGGTGGTTCATTAAATGGTCCTTGGGACGTTGTCGCATTTGAAGTGCTTCTTAGGAATATTGTATGTGCTACCAAAGGAGGACCACTTGGTTGTGTTTCTTCAAAAGGGGGTACATCTGGCATGACCCAAGGAAATGTGAATGTCTCATTTGATCCTTTTGGTAACCGATTCTTTAAATCAATCCTCCATGTTCTTTCAGGACCTTTCTTAGGGATTTTTTTAGCATCCTTTATCTCAAGAGGAGGGAGTGCTTCTTCTTCAAACAATAGATTATCGAATGGTATATATTTTTCCCTTGGAGGAATATTGACAGTTAAATCATTTTGCTGTCATTTTTGTGTTAGCTCCATAACTGACTCATCGAATAGTTTTTCTCACTTTTCTCTATCCCGCACCACTAGGGCTTGGATCTCTTCCAAAGTAGATGATGGGGGAGTTTGATATTCCAAAAATAGTTGAGGATTTGTCTTCTGAATCACTTTGATATACCATTGTGGATCTTGAGTCATAAGGTATGTTAATGTCTGCTGAATTTTCTTGTTCTTAAAGGCCTCATCAATTTCCTCTGTAGGTAAATCCTTGAAGGAAGAAAATGTCCCATGTGAGTCACCAGAATCTGAAGAGGGACTTGAGGCATTGCCTTGATCTCGACTATCTGGTGGTGGTGGAGGATTTTGATAAGATCCACATCTGTGTTTGGCATAGGTTGCTGCTACAAATGATTAGGTTGGACTTGATTGATTTGAGAAAATTGTTGGCATTCCTCCTTAGGTGTAGGAGGAACACTACCTTGGCCAGGTGGCATAGGTACAAAGATTGGGTCAAATTTTGGGGGAGGTCCCCACTAAATAGTGCCAAAGTTTGGGGAAGTATTGGAAGGATACCCCATGTTGCACATGTCATTGCTTGAAGTAGGCTCTTGACGGAAGGTGACATGTCTTGGGTCATTGATGGTTTGATGCACTCCTTCTAATTGTTGCATGTTGATTAGGTCAGTTTGATCATGATAAGAAACACCTTGTCTTGGATCAAAAGTTAATTGTGATTATGGTTGTGACGTAAACATAGGAAAAAGAGGATCTTGTTGCCTCTTGGATGCTTGAGACCTTGTAAAAACTGGCATGATTCCTATATGCAAATGCAAGATTTTTTTTGGAATTTTTGAAATTTTGGGAATGCAAGTTTGAAATGCAACTTTAGAAATGCAAGGAAGTTATGCAAATGCAAACTAAGGTTTAAGAAAATGTGTTTTTTTCATTTTTGGATTTTGATAATTAATATTTTGAAAGGAGACAAATCTAGGAGCATAACCTTATGAGGTTGAATAAGGATCTTGACTTGAAAGGATTGGATTTTGGAATAAAGGACAAGTTTGATAAAAAGGCTTAAGTCAAATCCATCATGACAAAGGTGGAATAAGACCAAATTGATAAGGGGGTTTGAAATTTGGCAAAAAAGGGGGATCAAGTCAAGATCCTATTTTCAACATCATAAAGAGAGGTTCCATGATTTGGATACTTTCTAGGATTGTTTACAAAGTTTTTAAGGAGAGTCTAAGAATGAGATAAGTATGCAAGAGAGCTATAATTAGGACTTATGCAAAAGGGGCTATAATAAGGATTGAAACGAGGTCTATAATGCAAGGAATTTTTTGAAATGCACATGCAAGGAGATTAGGTCACGAATACGCAATATGAAGGCTATCAAGCATGCCAATAGGTTCCAAGTGAAAAGTTCAAGGTTCCATATGTTTACTCAAAAGATAAGGTTTGTTGTGACCATTTGATTGTTCTTGAAGATTAATTTGGAAAAAGTGTTCTTTAAGGAGAGTGTTTTTTAAGATGTTATCATTTTTATTAAGGTTTGAACACCCACATGAGACACATCATTTAGAATGGCTATTGTAAAATGAACAAACACACCACTTCCTAAGGATAGCAAGGACAGTATCTGTTGAATCCCCACTTGAACCAAAGTTTAGCCGCACTTACTAATAGCGGAAAACCTAGAAGCTTGGAGGCACGGGCTCCTCCTTACATGTGCACTCACTTCTCAGGCACTCCAAGCTTCAACTCCCAAGGGACATCACTTCCCAAGGGATTTTTGTCTCAAAAAATAGCCACAAAAGTGTGGGGCATCTTAGTTGGTCTCTAACCTTCTACGCCAACAAATAGAAGGTTTTTGGCTACTAAAACATGGTGTTTAATAATGGCATCCATTCGTGTGATTATATGTGTAGAATATTAGCTTCATTATGGAGGCCTCCCAGCCTATGGAAGTTATGTTCCATAGGTTTTAATGCACCACAAGGGTATTGAGGGAGATCTTATTCCTGGTATAATGCATTCAACACCCATCCATTGAGAGATTAGTCACAATGGCATATTTTATCCTGATTGGATGGGCTTGGCTTTAGCTCGTCACTGGTTGGGCATCCACTCTCATTGGATCTACTAAAGTACTTGGGAGGTAGCCACTCTATAATAATGATATGATTTTCTCTTTCACCCTAGATCCATGAAGGCAAGGGGAGAGGATACACTCATATGATTCTTAGGGTTTTACAATCTAGAAAACACATTAGACACATGAAAGCAAAAGATTCATTTCAAGAACCAAAGTGAAGTGTTTCCTAACTACAAAAAGCAAACACAAGATTTTGGGAAAACACAATGTCTTCTACAAAATGTCCTACATTTGAAACCATTAGTAGTTTAAGGATTTAGGCTTCATCCCACGATTTCCATAACACTGCACAAACTCATCAATAACACCCAAAATCAAGTAATCTAAGTGCATAAATAAGTATAGGAATGCAAAAACCCAAAAATAGCATTGAAAAACATCATTCTTGCCACCTGCGTAGGAACAATGACCACCTGCACAACATCAAGGAAACCACCTATGCAAGAATAGGCTCCCACCTATGCAGCTTCTGACCACCTGCATAGAAATTGATCAGAAGCCTAAAAATGACCCAAAACTTGCAAAAATAGAGCCTTTTTCAATATATGAGCATGCAATAACATCAAAAAAATAGCTTGGGTTCATTAACCATGATATTTAAGTTAATTTGAAAAGATTTGAAATGAAATTGAAACCCTAACTAGCTTGCATGTGCATAGAAATAGTTTAGGAACACCTTGAAAACCAAAACTGCACTTGATCCTAAACTAGGTTAGAGTTCATTTTAAGTCCCAAAATTAGGTTTTCACATTCATTTTAAGCCCATTAAAAACTTGAACAACTTGACCTTGCATGAAACACTTCATTTCCACCCCTAGTTAGGCTAGATTGTAAGTTTCTTAAAGTTTGAATAAGTTTGATAGCATGCAACCCTAGACCAAATGATATTCATTTTAGGAACCCAAATATAAATGTTCATATTCATTTTAAGCTTTGAAAATGAAATTGTGAAGTTCATTTGCCACATTAGGGCTCATTAACCAAACTTAGGGTTCATTGGAATAGATTAGGGTCCATTTTAACTTGAAAATAGAGAAAAATAAAATGAGGAAGCCTAAATGCAGAATGGCTTCCTAAACCCTCAAGAAATGATCATAAACCCTAAAGGAGCATCCCATGTGACTAACTGCACAGCTAAGTAGCCACCTGTGTAGCTCTGGGATCCAAGTGCATAGGTTTGGGTACCACCTGCACAGGACTTAACCACCTGCATAGAAATAATGACCACATGCATAGGTACAGTGACCACCTGCGCAACTTTAGTGACCACCTATGTAGCTCTCTTCTAGCACCTAAAAAAGACACAAAAATACCAAAAATTTCACCAGTTATGCATGATTCATGTCGAGTTCACCAAATTTAAGACTAGAAAAATGGGTTAGAAAGCATATCTAGGTAACCACAAACCCTAACAACATGATACCCTAACTAATCTAACATTAAAACCATTTGAAACAAGAGTTGAAATATATGCAAGATAACACAAGCAAAAATTGTTAGAGTAATAGACCTTTGAGTTATTAATTAAATCATTTCAATCTAATTACTAACTCACCTATTCACTCTAGTTTCTTAAGCTTACCTTAGGTTTTCCCTTTTAGGGTTTTGTGTTTCCTTTTATAAGGATTCACCTCTTTGTATTTTGTAAGGAGATTGTATTATAATCATTTTGGTTCATAATAGAAATTCATTCTTTGAACATGGATATGATGTCTCTGGCCTTTTGGCCTCCATAGCTTCTTCTATCTTATGTCTTTTCTTCTTCCATGTGACAGGTTTGCATGCAGGTGTTCTTGGGAGATTAACTTTCAGCCTAATCCAACATGTTATCAGAGCTCGCTTGTTGCTCGTTGTTCGTGTTTCATTGAAGCATGCCAAAATTAGGAAGTTTGTCAAGGGTTTCAGAGTTTTTTGTGGTGAGTTAGGGGTACACTTTGGTTCTGGTCACTTTGGGCTCAAACGGACATCTCCATTGAGCTCAGAGCACCCCAAAACCCCAGAAACCACATAAAATTTGTCCATTTTGGACATCGAGCTCTAGAGGTAAATTTTTTTTGGTTTCCAGTGCCATACAGCATGGAAATCAAGAAAAAATTTAAAAATTTTTAAAAAAAACTTATTTTTCAAAGGTTTTTTCACTTTTTTAAAGCGCAGGCTGTGTATTTTACAAATGTGGCACCGCTCCAGGCTCCTCTGGCAGTGGCTCCACCGGCATTTCTCCCCCAGCGCCCACCTCTTCCATGGCCCCCTGCTCCTCTGACCACAATAGCCCCACCCACCTTCACCGGCCCACCGCCCCTTTTTGTGACCCTTGCCGCTCAGTGCCCAACTTTGCCACTGTTTAGGCCTCCTCTGCATCACCCGGCTCCTCCACACCGCCTTTGCGCCACCCGGGGGGATGTTTAGCCCCCACAGGCTTTTACCACCAGCCGCCAGTCACATTGGTGACCAAGGGCTTTGGCCCAGCCCCCTGCATGTGCCATGCCCCCAGGGGGCTTCTTTTTTTAGCCCTAGGGGCTTAACACTTGATTTTAAGGCCTTTTTTACCATCCCGCACTGTTTTTGCTCTATTTGGAGCATACGGGGGTCTTTTTCTAACTTCTTTATATCGTCAGAAATCTCTTTCCAAGAAATTTCTGATGATGGAGTTTGGGGTTTTGGGTTCTGCCATTTTGATAGTATTTTTTACTGTCAAATTCTGATGTCTATTTTATGCCTTTCGAGAGCCATATCTAGCTCATCCAGACTCCGTTTTTGGCAAACCAAATATCGTCAGAAAGCTGGTTCAGTGAGATTTTTAGTTGTAGGGGTATTCTTTCTAGATTTTTCTCCAAGTTCTCTCTCCTTTGATTTTTGCATCTTCCACACTCTGGCAGATTACTTGGGTTCTACAGGTCCTAAGATCTATTCTTTTGCTCTTTTGGCTCACTCTCCTTTCTCACTTTTGAGCTTGTATGCTTCTTTTCTATAGCATTCTTTTTTCTATAAACGCACTAAGATAAAGTGCCTACTTTTGCATTTCTGGGATTTTGAACACCTTGTGTGTGTTGTACTTGCACTCTGTTATAAAGTGCCATGGGGGGTTATGATGTTTTTTCCATTTTGTGCACATCCACCTTTTGTCGGTGGCATTAGCCCATGTTGTGTGTCAGTGACACTGCCCTTTATCCTATGTTTGTACCTTCAGTTCCAATGTTGGTGTTCATGAGTCTTCTTCTTGCAGATGTTCCTGGCATTGCATTTCAGTGTTCTTGTCACCCCTCTCCCTGTTTGGCATTATGGGGGGGTTCACCTATTGGTTCTATTGCTTCCTTGGTTTGATTGATCAACTCTTCAGACTTTGTCTTCTCTACCTGGTCATGCACTTCAGTGGGGGTTCCAGCATTTACTTCTGACAGTGTTCGCAGCGTCATGCTTCGGAGATGCTTCTTGCTCTTTCTTGTTCCTTTCTCTGGAACTTTTTTCCTAGATTGGAGGCTTTGTTTCCTTCATCTAGTTCATCTCTTTTTGGGGTAAAGTTTTTCCCATTGGATTTTCTTTATTTCCCTGTTTCACAGAGATTTCTTGTACTTGGGTGCCTCATCAGGCCTTGTTGTCGGGACCCATCTTTCCTTCTTTTTGTAGTATTTTCCTAGATTTTGCTTCTCCCTAAGCTTATCTTAAGGGGGGGTGTTATAGTAATAGACCTTTGAGTTATTAATTAAATCATTTCAATCTAATTACTAACTCACCTATTCACTCTAGTTGCTTAAGCTTACCTTAGATTTTCCCTTTTAGGGTTTCATATTTCCTTTTATAAGGATTCACCTCTTTGTATTTTGTAAGGAGATTGTATTGTAATCATTTTGGTTCATAATATAAATTCATTCTTTAAACATGGATATGATGTCTCTGGTCTTTTGGCCTCCATAGCTTCTTCTATCTTTTGTCTTTGCTTCTTCCATGTCACAGGTTTGCATGCAGGTGTTCTTGGGAGATTAGCTTTCAACCTAATCCAACAAAAACTCCCTTCAAATATAGTTCTAATGGTCTCCTTTCTTCTCCATAGAGGTTGATATGTTTCTCTTTAACAAACACAAATTGCACAAAGAACCTTGAAAGCTTGATAATGAGAATTACTAGGAGGTAGTGATCTGGAGGTTTTCACAAAATCTCATGGTTAACCTTGAATGAGAGGAATACATCCCATTTTATAGAAAATGAGAGACAATTTGGTGAGATTGCACAAAATCAATGCACCAACCAAGATTTTGGTTGGTAGGATGTTTGGAAGCATGAAATGGGGGAGAGATATTGAGGAGATATTGGAGGATTTTGGAGATATTGAGGAAGCACCTTAATAGGGATGTGAATCCTCAATTAAGGGATATGAGAATTAGGTGAGATTAGGAGGATATTAATTCAATTAATAAATCAATATTCCTCACAAATCCAAATTAGATTTATGAAATTATAAAATCCCATAAATTGAAATTAGCTAATTAATTAATAAAAATTAATTAATTATTGGAGACTTAGGGAAATAGGGAATAAACAAAGTTTATTTATTTATTTGATTAGGACATAGGATAAATTATGGGTTATTCATCTAAAGGGGGAAATTAGTGGGAAATAGGTCGAATTGAAGGTGTTGATGTTGAATTGAAAGGATTTTGATAATGTTGATAATGATTAGGGTTAATTCTGAGGGTTTCAGAATATTTTAGGAAACCACGAGGCATCAATGAGCTTTGACAATGTGCCCAGATAATGATTATTGGAAATGATTGAAAAGCACCAATGAACTTTCATGGCGTCATAAGATTGAAATGGGGAAACATCAATGATCTTTGAAAATGTTCCCGAAATGATAATCAGAAATAGTATTGACAATAATGAACAACACTATTGAATTGAAATTGATAGATTGATAGCGATAACACCGATGATCTTTGACAGTGTTATCAAACGGTTGATTGAAAGGATATGAAGCATTGATGATCTTGGACAATGTTCCTAAAATGATGACAAGATTTATTAAATTGGAATTAGGCTTTGATCGATTGGTTTGAAATTGGGTTGATTAGGCATCAATGATCTTGGACAATGCCCCAAAATGGTGAGAAATGAGTCCAGACAATTCTACAAATGATTAGGAATAAAATAGGATATATTTGAACTGATTTAAGAAGGTTTGGAATGGTTTAGGATTGAATAGGATTGGCTTAGGAAGGTTTGGAAATGATTTGGAAGATGATTGATTTTATAGCGAAAGTAGAATTGTTAGTAAATAATTGAACAATTTTGCAATATTCAATCATTGATGAAAGACACAATGTTGCTATACAATAAATATCATATGTGTGACATAGAGGAATAATTAGGTCACAAAACAATGTTTCTATTGTAAAGAAAAAAATGTTAAAACACGTAGACCAGCAGGCTCAAACCATTTTTAGGTGTCTACAGTTTGATATAAGTGTGGTCTGTATCAACCATGAAACATATTTCATCTTTAAACTTCTCTATGAGTTTCTCAAGGATCCTTATCCTCTTCTACATTCAGCCTTTGAACACGGTAAAGTATTCATCCATGACTGTTTCAAAATTGTCTCCTAGTGAGGTTATGTGTTCACTGATCTGCATGGTGACCAGTTTTGTGTTGTCCCATTTGACATCTCCTACTGATGGAAATGTTTCTTGAAAGTAGAAGAACATGTACATGATAAGTGAGCCAAACTTACATGTATTTTTCTTTGCATTCCTTATAGTCTTAAAATTCTCTTCTAACTGGCTTAGTAGAAGTTCAGATAAATCCAACTGAGTTCCCTTCTTCACAATCTTGTATGTTGTGTCTACTGCACCGGATGCTATGTTGTTCATCCTGCTGGCTTGAAATAATTTGTAGCCTAGGACACATGCTCCAAATTTCATCTCATCACCGGTAATAGTGGATACCTTTAATCCTCTACCGTCACATTTGGCTCCTATGTTCTTTTCAATCTCATCCTTGGGTGGGTGCTTTAGTGATTTTACCTTCTTGGTTATAGAGTAACCAGTGACTGCATGGATGACATCTTGGGCTATCATCTTTGGTTCATCCATCCATAGTTTGTGATTTTGCATTTGGCTCAGTACGAACCAAATCCATTTGGTTTTGAAAACCTTTGGGAATAGTAGGGCATTAGTGAGCCCTTTCACCTCTATGTGTTTATGTTCATATTTTAAGGTTCCATCTTCATTGCATAGCTTCTTATAAGCTTTTTCTACCTCTAAATCACCAATTTATGCAATCTTGTAGTACATGTATTCTCACACGTCTTCTACAAGAAAAACCATAGCTAGTATTCGCGAGAATGCACCAACATCGTCGGTTTGTGAAGCAACCTTAGGGTGAATCTTGTAGTGTGGTTCTTCACACACTAAATTCTTGATGAGTTTGATCTCATCCTTCTTTATGTTCTTTGATTTGGTGTTCTTTGAGGTCATTGCCATTGTTTTAGATAAAATTAGGGATTTCTAAAAAATGCACAAAATAGAGTTGTCGATTGTCGTAGAACTTACTGTTTACACCAGTAGTGATTTTTGATCTTCTTGAAGTGCTTTGTGTCAACTTTTAGTGGCTCTGTGATCCTATCAATGTTTACACAAAATTATCTCTCATCACTATGCTATGGTCGTGGTGAACAATGAGACCCTTTCGTCGCCCTTTTATAGTTTTTTGCCCTAAAAATTGATTCATTAATGCTTACCGATTCCTCGGTGTGCGAAGACAGAGTTTGTCAGTTAACACATTAACTTCTCTTCAATTACAGCATGTCATTTTGGGGTGGTGGTTATATCTTTTTTCTTTTACCGATGGGTTTCGGTATTGCAAACAACTTTTTCACTTTGCTTGGTTACCAACAAGTCTCGGTTACACTAGCAACTTTGCTTTCTCATGTTAACCGACACTTCTTGGTAAGTGTAGGTATTTTTAACTTTCAGCATATACCAATGGATTTCGGTATGTATTCCTGATAGCATAGTTATCATAGATTTTAACAAGTAATACCATGGTGCATCTTTACTTATGCTAATTTTATATTTCATCAACATATTATGGAACTGATGTAAAATTATAACTTGGGGTAATGCAGTTCCATACTTATTTGTTCTGCTTCGATGGGGGTGGTGATGTCACTAGATCTAGTGGATGGGGTGTCACCATTTTCATTTCTTGGTCCAGATTTATCATTTTTTGAATATTTTCTCCACATTTTATCTCTTTCACTCTAGATGTCTTCAATAGTATTTCCATTGGGATATGTGTTGGTCTCTGTCATTCGGTCTCTGCAATCTTTCTTGAGATGACCAACTTTATGACAGTGTAAGCATGTCATTCCAGGGTTAGTCCAGCCTCTAGAGTTTTTAGTCCACTATCTCATATAGTTTGCAGCAATGTGACCAAATATTCCACATGCTATATAATTTTTTCAAGTGTTGTAATCCCATACATACTTGTTACTAACTCTTTTTGGTTGATAGAGATTTTCTTGACCTTTAGGCTTCCATGCTTGCCTTTCCTTTTTCCAGCATTCAAGAGTTGTGTGCCCATTCATTTTTCAAGTAGGACAATATTTGTCCATGTAGGTTTCCTTATTTGGTTTTTTCATCTCAGACTTACATTCATATGCTTCATGTCCTTTCTTGTTACATTTATAAAAAAATCCTATGAATGAAGATGTAGATTTAGGAATACCTTTCATTTTGCCTCTGCATACATTTGATGTGTGGCCTTTCTTTCCACAGTGATTGCATGTCAGCTTTCTTGGTCTTGGATTTGCATAGACATTCTTTGGATCAGCTTGATTTGATGATTCTCAATTCTTGGTAAAGCCTAGACTAGTGTTGTTGATGACTCTTTGTTGTCCTCCAAGAAAATCATACATTCTTTTATTGCTTTCTTCATCATTCTTGATAATTTCATTATGTTGTTGCTGAATTCTTATATTATGTTTCAATTTTTCATTTTCATCCCTTAGCTCACTGATAGCTTCTATTCTTTCAATGAGCTCAACATTTATTCTATTTTCCTCTTAACTCATAAGAATAATCTGATTTGTAATCTCATGGTGATGCTCTGTAAGTCTTTGTATTTTAGACTCTTTCTCTTGTAGCTTTTCTGTAATCTTTTTTCTATCATCAATAGCTAGTGTTCTTTCTTGCTCATCTTGTCTAGCATTTTTTATGACATCAATCATCCTTACCATTTGTGTCTCTTGACCAATTTGCAAAGATTTAACTTATCTAGCTAGATGTTGATTGATTTCAGTTAGGCTTGTGATGTTTTCTTCTGATGTGTCTAATGCTTTGCTTGTAGTTGATCCTAAAGACTCAAAGAAATCTGGTATCTCTTCCTCATGATAATATGTCTCATTACAGTGAGATGCCATAATCTTTCTTTCATCTAACAACTATCTCATATTGATTCTATCTTCTTTATACTGCTTATAGAACATCTAAATTTATAGCTTCTTATTTTCAATATTCTTGTCAAGTTTGTACTTCTCCATTATATGATATTTTCTCTTAATCCTTTAAGCCTTTACAAAGAAGAGACTCAACTTTGATACCAATTTTTGGAATTAATCGAAAGTGTGTACTGAGAGGGGAGGGGTGAATCAGTACCTCTAAAACTTTTGTATCCATTAATCAATTAACCTTTGTGTAATCAATTGTATATCCAACCATTTGTTCTATATTATCTTGATGCAAGATATATAAATTCATAAACTTAACATACATGTGAACATTCATACAAACATTCATGAACATAATTGATACATAACACAAGATATGATATCGTAGAAAACTCCTGTTAGGAAGTAAAAATTGTGGTGGAGATGGCACCCACAAAATCTTCACTACTTGTAGATTGGAAGGGGCTGGTTAAGGCTTACAATTTTTATCAAATCTAATGATCTACCCAGTTAAGGGTATTTGTGGAGACCTATTAAAGTCTACTCGGTTAAGAGATTTAGCAACATTGTTGAGTGTGCACTCGGTTAAGAGAATTATAGTTGGATTGTTAAATCCACCTTCCTTCAAAAGGATTTTTACACTTTGCTTCACTTTTTAGATTGATAGAAAATTACAATTCGACCTCATATATGCAATCTCCTATTGCTGATATAGATCCATTTAAGATTACATGAATAAGATTATCACCTAATGTGATTGAATAATACCTCTTGATTCTCAATATCCTTTGTTCTTGGTTCTTGCTAACCAAATTCACCTTTTTTTGTTCTTGTTCTTGAAACATTCAATCTGATTCATAGATGTGCTCATAGGCTTCATTCATCCTCTCTTCCATATTCATGTTAGTAATAACTAAGAGGGGGGGGGTGAATGAGTGGCCTCAAAAATTTATCGTTTGATCACTAACCACCAATCAAATAAACCTTAGATTATTAAGTCCCTACAAGATGCATGCCATGAAATACTTATAATAATTAACTGTCTGTCAGTTTTCCTTTTCTATCCTTATTCTCTTTGATTACTGATATGCAGTATAACTATTTACCAAAATACAGTAAATAAGTAGAGTATACCGATATATCCAAAAACTCATATGTGAAATGTAAAATAGTAAAGTAATAAAACATACACACATAACACTTGTATTTTAACATGGAAACCCTGTTGAGGGAAAAACCACTGGGACTGGTACCCCAAATTTTCACTCTTATGAAGTGAGCTCTATTAAGAACCAACCCTATTAAAGGTTACAAATACACTATTAGGTGTGACCTTGTTAGAGGATTTTATACATATAGGTTGTCACTTAGTATCAGGAAACTCAATTTGCTACCATCCTTGAATCAGCCTCTTTCTTAGACTATCAATAGGCTTTAGGCAAATCTAGTGCTACTTTCATGAATCAACCTTTTTGAAACTCCTTGAGATGTACCTCAATATATAGAAGACTGTTAAGTCCTACTCTATTAAGAGACTTGATGCTTCAATGGTTAAACTAAAATAAAATGACCTATTTCTAATGCAACTTGAATTGCATATTTTTAGATCTATTTAAGCACATTACCTCTCTAATCAATATATCAATTCAATTCTTTGTGCTCCACACTTTCTACTCTGTGATGTTGTGCTCACTATTTTTTAGTGTCTACAGAATTCCTTAGCTCTTCCTTCAGCTTGATTGATCAGTACTGCATGAAGTTATCCTTCATCAGTTTCTCTTCAGCATCTTCTTTTATTCACTCCTCTTGTTGTATATGGAAATGAGTTAAGCTTGTCTCTTATATAGACATGATATTCATTGTTTCTTGATTCTTGATTCTTGGCGTAAAAAAAAATCCAACCAATCTGATTTAAATCTTAACTCCTAATTTATCTCGTAGTTATATTCTTGCCAACTGTACAAATCTTCTTTAAATCAATCACTTAACTCTGGTTGAATAAAATAATGAAAACAATCAGTTAATTCTATCTTTAGCTCTTTCTAGGTAGATATTTTGTCATTTTCTGAACTATCTATTCTGTTGGTCAACTCTTCAATTAGTTGTTGGTTAGAACTTTCAGTTCTGTCGGTGTGACTCCAGTTAGCTTTGGGATCTCCGTCTGTCAGGCATCGTTGGATTTTTTTACTCGTTGGGAAACATTGTCTTTAGTTCATCGGGAAACTCATGATTTTCTTTGTTGGGAAACACTGTCTTCAGTACGTCAGGTATCACTATAACTTTTCTTCTTTGGCTTTACCAATGGTGTGCACTTTGTCGGTGTTGTCTGTCACTTAGTGAATACTTGACTTTTATGCATTGCTAAAAGCATAAACTTTGTTCCATTGATTCTCTGAAGTCTTTGGCATTATGTACATGACTGTACAGATTATATCAAGTTGACATCAATGACAATACAAACCATTAATTGATTTAATGCCTTGCATTATCATCAATTTTAGCATTATCAAACATTCAATCAGTTATATGTCATCAATCTCTCCCTTTGGCATTGATGGCAACAAAACTTATATTATCACACTATACTATTTCTAATACAATATGAAATACAATTGTTGAGATTCATCAAACTACCAATCTTTGTTTGATAACTGATAAATGTCTGAACTTCGATAAGCTTTATTTTAGCTTAGATTTGATTCTTGCAGCTTTCTATTTTCTGATGTGTTGAATCTCCTCTAGTGTCAATTTTTTCTTTGATG
The DNA here is from genome assembly GCA_018584345.1 of Thuja plicata. Lineage (NCBI taxonomy): Eukaryota > Viridiplantae > Streptophyta > Pinopsida > Cupressales > Cupressaceae > Thuja > Thuja plicata. The sequence goes on along the minus strand of MU228285.1, from coordinate 1,115,282 downwards.
TCTTCTCCTCCTTTTAGCAACTTTCTCTTTGTGTAATCTTTCATAAAATTTTCTCTCCCTTAGGATATAATCTCTCCCTGTGGGAGTGATCTGATAATCGATAATCTCTCTTCCTTTTCTCAGAAGAATGTGATAATATGGATAATCTCTCTTCCTTTTCTCAAAAGAATGTGATAATATGGATAATCTCTCTCCCTTTGACAACAATGCCAATCAAATATTGAAATAGTGTTTTTTGCCAATTGTTTTAAATATCTGACATTCATGTCAAATAATCATTTTCCTCTTATCCATAATATATTCCTTGAATTTACCTTATCCATCAGCAATACAACATTATGCTCTGGTACTTGGTTCTGATATATACCTGTCTGTATATAGATGTATCTTTGAAGTTCTTCTCTTTGCTTGCATCAACATTTCTGATATTCTGATAATATATAGGCTGATGCAGCCTTCAGTCTTTTACTGACTGGTAAACAAGGGTTTGACCCCTAGTCTCTTTCTCAGGTACTCAAATGCATCTTTAGGCAGTGGCTTGGTGAAGATATTGGCCAACTTTTCTTTTGATTGCACATACTCAAGTGTCACTTCTTTCTCTTGAACTTGTTCTCTCAAATAATGATACTTGATTGCAAAGTGTTTAGTCTTTGCATGCATGACTGGATTCTTAAAAATGTTTATTGTACTGGGGTTATCATAATATATAATCACTAGTTCTAAGATCTTCATATGCATGCCTTCCAATAGCTATTTGATCCATGCAATATTTGAGAAATTTGCAACAGTAGCAACATACTCTACTTCTGCAGTAGACTGAGAGATGCATCCTTTCTTCTTACTGATCCATGTGACAAGTTTGTCACCCATAAAGAATGCTCCTCTATTTGTTCTCTTTTGGTCATCAATATTTCCAGCCCAATCAGCATCGGTAATCACCTTTAGCTCAAATTTGCCTTCTCTTCTATACCGCAAGCTGAATTCCTCAGTATTCTTCAAATATCTTAGGATTCTTTTATAGCAGTCATATGTGATTCCCTGGGGTTAGCAAAAAATCTAGTAACAATTCCTACTACATGTGCAATATCTAATCTAGTGTGTACAACATACATGAGTTTTCCATTCATTGATCTATACAAATTCTGATTTACCTCTGTTGTCTTGTCCTCCTTTTTCAACTTACTTCTAGTAGCCATCGGTGTTCCAACTGGTTTGGATTCTTCCATCTTGAATATCTTCAGGACCTCTTTGATGTACTTGGACTGTGTAATGAAAATACCTTCACTTTGTTGAATGATCTGTAGACCAAGAAATAACTTGATCTCTCCAAACATAGACATCTCAAATTCTTTGCTCATCTCATCAGCAAATAATTTTCATAGCATATGATTGCCTCCAAATATGATGTCATCAACAAATATTTCAGCAATCAAAGTGTTAGCATCAGTATCTTCTTTTAAATAAATATTGTTGTTTTCACTAGTCCTTATGAATCCAATACTTATTAGATAGGAATGAATTCATTCATACTAGGCTCTTGGAACTTATTTTAATCCATACAAGGCTTTGTGAATTCTACATACCATGTTCCTCTTGTCTGGATCTACAAACCCTTTTGGTTGCTCAATGTATACCTCTTCTTCAAGTATTCCATTTAGGAATGCTGACTTGACATCCATTTGATATACTTTGAATCCTTTG
>MU228285.1:1089970-1105772 GCA_018584345.1 Thuja plicata | reverse complement strand
GTTGAGATGGGTTAGGTTAGGGTTTAAGGGAATATTAATAAATGAAATAAACTTATTTAATTCATTTAGAAATATAGGAATTAATTATTAAAACAATTTAATTGCTCTTTAATAATTAAGGGACTATAGCCATTTTAATTAAATTAATAGGCTAGGGGAATGGGTTGGATTGCAAGTGATACTTGATTTAGGGATTTATTTAATTCCTTCATAATTAAATACTATAGCCATGTTTGATTTTGATTTGATCTGATTGGTCGATATTGATTTAAATTGTATGGCTATAGTAGATAATATAAATCAGTGATAAAAATCACCTAGGACATTAAATTGATTAAAAGAATTATGCCAAACAGTAACAGGGTCGTTTGGACATAACTCGAGGGTATGATCACACTTAGGGAAAATAGGGTCTATAGTTGCGACAGACCGAAATTAGGTGGTTACAATATCATTTTATCAACACTCCCAAGTCATAGACATTGGTGATACCAATACTAAGCATCATACACACAGCATTTCATAAGGAGTAGAGAGAAGCAATAGAAGCTTCAAGAATCAGGGTTTGCATTCATTTATTTTCCTCTTTGATTGTTTTTTTATTTTATTGTCTATGGATTTGTTCTTGGTATTTATGATTGATTTCCCCCATTTCAAATTGGTGCTACTAACCCCTCATTAATTTGATTTTGGAGCAGGATTGGATCTACACATTTTGGTGAACCCGACGTGAATTGAACAGCCCAATAATCGCTAGAAGACGACAAACAAAATTTTCTGGCCTCGGCCGTATGGCCATAGTTTCATTTTAATTTAATTTTTTGATAAACTTTGTAATCTTGCAAATGACAGAAGTTTGCAGCAATTGACGAAACTTTGTCACAATTGACTAGTTTATTACTGCAATTGATCTGTGTGTTTCACAATCATTTTCTGTAGTTTTGAGTCTTTGTTTCTGGTATTTTTCCATAGTTGACCGATCTATTTTGCAATCGCCAAAATAATTTCACAACTACTAGCAGATTACCACAATTGACAAAATATTACCGTAATTGACAGCAGTTTACCACAGTTGCCTGCATAATTTCACATCTGACGGAATAATTTTGCATTTGGCGGCATAATTTTGCAATTGCTCTGTTTTATCATTTTATTAATCAGATATGATTTTTTCTTAATTTTTGTGTAGGAATGAGAAAATGACATATGGAAAAAAGGATAATCAGACTCACCCCAAGTTCTAGATTACTAAGAGAAGCCATAGGAAAAACCGCTAATTACCGTACACAACAAAGGAAAATCTTGGCCATTGCAGTTGAATAGAAAAGTGAATCTTAATAGGTATCTTGATTCTCTCAAGCATTTTGAAGCCAAATACAAGGTTAACATTATTCGTAACGATCTTAATAATCTTGGAGTTGTTGAATATTATTCATTTTGATTGTTAGGAGGTTTTGGTACTAAACACTTTTTAATAGCTTGTGGCATGGAAATAGTTTTAACAAAGAAACTTAAAATCAACTCATTTCTCTTTTTGGTGCTTAAAAAGAAAAAGAGTATGCAAAACTTCACAATCTCACTTTTCCGATTTGGTGCTTAAAATTGACATGGAAGTTAACAATTGAACAAAATCAAAAAATTCTTTCAATTTGGTGCACATAAAATTGGACAAGCAATCTTCATCTACTTTAGGCTTAAAACTGAACTCGTTTGCATGTATGGATGATATATTAGTTCACACTTGAAATTTTGGCACTTAATTGATTAACCTTGTGTCTTGAGTCTTTGGTCAACTAGGCTATTAAGTGATTCACACACGTACAAACCAATTGCATAGACTCCACGGACCTTACCACAACCCATTAATTAGAGACCTGGCCATTTTACCTCTGAACAAGTGTCTTATTATAGTGCAAGGGGTTGTAAAATTTCCCCCAAAGATTCCCAACATATGTGTTCTAGGATATTGTGTTGATGAAAGAGATCTTCATTAGTACAGTAAAAATATTTGGCAACAGAAAAAACACGACCACCTACTTCGTGGATCTTTGTGTCCTAGTAGTGTGACCATTGTTCTGTGAGCCAATGAACATCAAAGAATTGGGCCTATAATATTTCATCTTGAATCCAATTGACCAAGATTAATCTGACTATCTCTGTTTCAACCACGTGAAAACATGGCAACTTGTAAAAGTTGTAGAACATATACTTTTTATTCTTGGATCTTAAAAATGTTGTGTCTATTGTGCTTGTTTTTATGATCAGTTTCCAAAATGCAAAACCAACATCTCAAACTATAAAAATAATTCAAACATGTTTGAATTCTAGTGTGTCAACCAGAATCTATTCCTGAATCACATCATTGTTCTAGAGAAATCATTTTATCAGACAGATTCTCAAACTGCTGTCATTTTTCAAGACCGTTGCACTTTTCTGCAATTGATAAAATTTTGTCGCAATTGACAGAATTTTACCCCAATCGATCCTTTTATTTCTGCAATTGATCCTTTTATTGCTGCAATCACTAAAATTTTACTGCAATTGATATTGCATTCTACCGCAATCAGTGGAATTTTCCACAATCGACCCATCAGCCTATGCATTTATTCTATCAACAAATTTGGATTCCTCTGTTAGCACTCTACATTTTTATCGATCTCAAACCTTGGAAAAGATTCCCCATTTCATGTGAAAGGTTAGTGTACATATCCCAGGAAATAATGAAGAATCTATGTGAATCTCAAAATATCTAGGATCTTCCCTCTTTTATATTTTGGCTATTGTTTACCATTGATAGTTCAAAAGATCAGATTAGATTATCCTAATCTGATCATCTCAGCTTCATCAATATTTATCAACAAATTTTTCTCATCTAAGGCAAGAGTCAGAATCAATATCTTACATCACCAATCTCTAAGATCAAGAGAAGTCAAAATTTGTTCCTAGAATTACCCTTGTCAAAACAAGTACTCAGTCTCTCCTCGAGAGGTTATCCCTTTTTGTTTGCTTTATATCACTCATTTTAGTTCAAAATCTAAAATAACAACATATCTTTCACACCCTATATAGGACCTTATACTAGGTCAAAGGCTAGAACCCAACCCAATGAATCCTATATGAACCAATTTTCCCTGTGGGAAAAAGAGCAAGAGGATGATCCATTTAGAAACATTGATCCTTCTCTTTACATTGAGAATGTGCATACTACTCCTCAAGGTTCCCATAGACCAACTATATTTCAAGATGTCATAGAGGAAGAGCCCGAAGACATAGATAAAGATTCCTACTCTGTGCAAGTAGTTGATGTTGTTGTGGAAAGAAACCCTGAAAGATTTCTAGCCATATTGATAAAAAAGGGAGTAATACTCCCTGCTGAATTCAATGTGTCAACAATATGGCCTAAGAACCCACTAGCAGGACAAAGCACAACTCGAACGTCTCAAATGGATCTTGTGATATCTCAAATTTTTTCTCTTCCATCATCAATGACCACGACATCGACGCAGACTATGTCTACCCAAACTAGCTCTGTCAATCAAGCTGTAAAGATTAAAAAATATATATAATGGTTATTTCTCTTTACATTTGAAGGGTTTGGGGAAGGTAATATTCTCCTCCTAGCCCCAAATTAACAAAGGAAAGATCCAAATTGATTAACCACAAGAAAATGGTCAATGCACAAATGGATAAATTGATTGGAAATGGGAACAAAGAGGAAAACCTTACATTTCCCAGTTTATGGGGGTGGTGTATGAGAAAGAGGAGAGGAGAGTGTGTAATAGATCTAAAATTATTAAAACCTTAATTGAAATGAATTGAAGACAAATACTAACCTCAAAGTATAGCAGTTCTGGAAATTGCTATTTTCTTATGTCTGTACTGAGTTTCTAGAATTTCTGCAACCGGATCTGGAATAGAAATACAGAGATGGATAAAACCCATAATTTTTTATTTTTTTTTTGTGCCAGGTCAACCTTGACCCAGATGTAGTTTGACCTTGACCCCTTTATTTCGACCTTGACCTACGTTGCTTTGATGGAAATTCTATTCGCGGATCCTAAAAGTTTGCCGAAAAGGGTATCCAATTCTTCTCTATAATTCGTTGTTCCATATTTGTACCTGCAATAAAAATAGTTTTGTTTGTTGGGGGAAAGGGGTTTGCCTTGGTCAAACCCTAGTTTTGGAATTAACATTATAATTGAATTGAAATTACATTAGTAAACAAAGTAAATAAAACAATTCACTTTGCTTATGTTGAAACCCTTATGGAGGATTCAAATCCTTGGATCCACAAGTATGGATGCACCAAATGAATGTAGAATGTAGGATGTAGGATATAGGATATAGGATGTAGGATGTCTCAAATCAATTTCCTTTAGATCTTCAACACCAATCTTGAATGTATCTTGGAATAGGAAGAAGCTTGAATGGATATGAATGGAGAAATCTTCAACAAGAGGGCTCCATAGAGCTTGAATCCTTCAATGGCTACCAATGGATCTCCTTGATGAATTGAATCCTTGAATTCTTGAATGTTTGAATTATTGAATGTTTGAATGCTTGAATTCTTGAATTTTTGAATTATCCTTCAATATATTTCTTGCATAGATTTCTTGATTCTTCGTGCTTAGTCCTTAGTGCTTGTGATTAGAAAGTGAGATTAAAAAGGATTCCTTATATACAAGTCTAGGGAATAAACTTATAGAGAGGCCTACATAGGAGAATTAAATTCAAATTAGGCCTATACCCCTAGAAGTGGACCTATATTAAGTATCTTTTTAAGAGTCGTTACTTTGGATTCCAAAACAGCCGACCCGGAAGTGGGAAATAATTCCTTCCAAACCCTGACATCCAGAAATCATTGAAAATTGAAATTTAGACCCTGCGTTAGGGTTGAGGATGACCCTGACCTAGGTCAGGGTTGAGGTCAACCTTGACCTAGGTTAGGGTCAATTTTGACCTTGACTCTGAGGTCCAGAACCTCAAAATCTCAGTGGAGGATATCATAAATAGGAAGGAGAGAAGTGGAAAACAGGGCAGAATGGGGTAAGAGAAAGATCCAAGTCAAAGACCCATTCAAGGCATTTTACATGACCCTAAACCACTTACTCAAAGAGATAAACCAGTCCTAAATGGAAGTTCTTCCATTTTCCGATGATACATTTAGCCCCCACTTTAGCAAGAGTATGGACTCGATGCAAACTCTTGGTAAAGGAGATCACAAAGAAAAAAATAACCTTATTGAAATCAAAGGGACAAAGAAATCCTTAAGCCCCTAGGGAATCAAGTCTTTTTCAACCCCAAGACTACAATAAGAGAGACATCACCAGTCAAATGAAAGAGAGAGAGGGTTTTATTACCTCGCCCAATGAAAACTTATGTCCCATTTTGAATCACACAAGGACAATAGTGCAACTGGAAAGATGGAGTTGAACCGCCTAGTGAATGTGGCTACTCACTAGTAAATTGAAACTGGAGGGATCAAGATATCCTATAAGGTAAAAATCCATTCTTTAAGGATTAGTCTCTAATCCATAAACAGAAAAAAAAAATTGAAGTTTGAAAATATTTTGGAAGTGTGTGTGTGCAAAAAGTGAGCAGAATGTATGCCCCCACATTAAAGTCATTGCTAACACTTTAACAGGAGCAATGGCTTTAATGGAAAAATAAACAACTTCACTAATTACGTTTCCACTATGAGATGCCCCCAAGCAAAGACAAATCAAGGGAAATACCATATAAACATACAGAGAACACATAAGGGATATACCTACCATGGGGTCAGTATGATCATAAGATGATATATATATTTTATTATTGAAAATGAATTGACATAATTCCCCAAATAAATTAGAACTACAATCACAATGGAGTAAATAAAATGCAAGAGTTATGAAGAAGATTCTTTTCGGACCACAACATGGAGACCAAAAATAATCAGTGCTACCATGTCGCAAATCCAGGCGGACTACACAAGGAAAACATTTACAAAAAATAGAATAGGTACAACATAACATGAACACAACATATAACATACTAGAGATACATATAAAGGAATAGTATAATAGGTTTGATTCCTTTATCACCTTGCACCAAAAAAGTAACAAGGGTCGTATAAAAGAATCTAACAAACTTTTAGCAAACACATTACGGGAGAAGCACAATACAAAACACATAAAAGGCTACCATGGTGGACAAGCCAATCAAGTGCATCTCCTACTCTCCTTCTCTTGGTCTATATCATTTAGGGAAGGTGGGAAACTCGCAAGAGGGACTATATCCAACACAGTAGGAATAATAGCCAGTTCCAAACAAGGATCCTCTTGAGTATCACGATGTTGTATACTAGGTGTAATTATTAATTGTGTTGAAAGAATATGAGGTGAATCAGTATCAATTTCAATAGTATTGTATTCATCATTAGAATCATCAAGAGTATCTTCTTCATAGAGATTAATCAAAATAGAATCTAAGATACGAATAGAATCATCATAATCATTCATCTTAACATCATTATTAACATTAACTTCTTCCAACACATCAGGCATAGGTTGGTCAAAAGAAGGTAAAGAACTTCAAATAATAGAGGCACGGGTCCTAGCTTGAGCTTGATGCTTCTTATGACATTCATTGGTAGATTAGTTACATTTTGTCTTGTTTGAAATATGTTGAGAACTAGGAGGAACAACAACCAGTTCCTTCAGAGGTTCTATAGGAGGATTAGTATGTTGAAAAGAAACACTAGGAGCTTGATTAGCAAAACTAGAAGAAATGGATAAAGGAGGTATGGAAGGCATAGACAAAATACCACGATTAAGATCCATCTGAGGCATGCTTAACTAAAGAATCTTGTGATGTTTGTAGGTTTGATATGAGAAAAAACATTTATTAGGTCGAGAAAAACATCAATTTTGTATTAAAGGCCAAAAGAATTCAAGGGTAACACAATCCCTAGGCCTAGAAGGTTGATATAAACTATGATTAATTGTTTTCACTTCTTTATCATGAATGAAATTAATACACTTATGGATAGGAGAAGCAATGGCATGCATGGCAGTCAACCAAGGCAAACCAAGCTTAACTTGAAACTGATCATAAGTAGGGACAACAATGAAGGTAGTGTCTACAACTTTACAACAAAGTTCCATAGGAAACTTAATAGAAGCAAATGATGGATAGAGAAAACCATTACAAGTTTGGATCCACACATCAGATGTATTATAACAATCACATTATAAGATCTTCAAAAAAATATTTTCTTCAGTAATGAAATTGACTAAGGATGTAGGATCAACAAGAAAACCATGCGTAGGTATCTTAGAAATCCTAGCACAAATGTAAAGGGGACCATCAGGAGCTTTAATAGTTTCATAATCTTCAAAGGTGATCAAGAGTTCCCTAGGTATTTTATTATTAGGTTGTTTGTGAGGTTTAGATTGAGGTTTTGGTTTAGGCTTAGATTGAGGTGGAATTTGAAGTTGAGGTTAAGATGGAGGAACTTGAACAGGAGGTTGAGATTGAGGCTGGGGTGGAGATACAGGTTGAGGAAAAACAACATGCTCCACATGGATAACAACATGATTGAGATCATCCATCTTTGAATCATAAACAATGTCCATAGAAGATTCCTGAATGATGGTATTAGTATCATGTGTAGGTAAAAAATTCATATAGATTTGGAGGTTTTTATTAGGATGAGAGACAAATTTATTCCAACTACCATCAAAATTATCAAGAGATAAAGCATTAAAATCAATTAAGTCTTGAACCTTATATTTTAGAGAATAACAATTCTCAGTATCATGGCCATTCTGATGATGGTATTGAAAAAAGGCTTTGGGATCAAAGGATTTGGATGTCATTGTAGTAGGAAGAAGAGGTCAAATAGGAGGCAAAGTAATCATATTATCATTCAACAACTTACTCATAATAGAATTGTTGTCAATCAGGATTGCGCCTATAGCTTGATGTGAAATCTAGCTATCATGTTGAAACATGGAAACGGTCCCTTTGATGGGAGAGAGAATGAATCTCAGGATTCTAGGCCGGTTCCTATTTAATTTGGAATATCACCTAAGATTGATTTTTAGGGTTTTGGGAAAAGGGAAAGAGAATAACTAAAACTGAATAAACTAACTAAGAGGGAGATACACCAAATGGATTCAGATTTGTAAAAATTATAAACCAGAACCTATAAGACATGCATTACTAAGATATGCAATAACATTCACTTTACAACACATAGGATGACCTAAAATTCACTATTAGGTTTTGTGCCACTAATGGTAACACTTTTGACAACAAACATGTAATTTTGGCAAAAGGTTTACTCTTTACAACTTAGAATAGGGAATAAGAATTGATTCACTAATCTATGCCAAAAGACACAATACACTTGTATGAAAAATATTTGCAAGGACTAATACAGAACTCATAAAAATGTATGAATAATGGGGCAAGCTCTATTATCATCAAAATATGCTAAAATGGGTACATGAGAAACTACAAAGAAAAATGACAAGGAATGTATCCATTCACTTGATCATAATTTGTCTCAATCATGAACTGATGGCTGAAAAATATAAGGAAAATATGCAAAGGAACACAATGCTCACTAATACCTCTTTTTCCCAAAATTCTAAACCCCTAAAACTGATAAAGAGGTTTAGCTATATAGTTCCTAAAGGCCAATTCTAAAAATCTAATTCCCTCCAAAAACTCTCCTCAAATAGATAGATAACCCTAAATTCAAGGCATAAATCATGCCCTAAATGTAGCCTCCCTAATGGTTATATCTTTTAAAATATATCTCTTCATAACATATACCGATACACTAAAGATATTACCCAAGATCCCAAAATATAACCAAAAATACCTAAGATGTAACTCCAAAAATACCTAAAACCCTAACTCATAGCATATGTGATAACCCACCAAACTCAACACCTTATCACTAGGGTCAACATGATAAATTTCAAAAAATATCCATCATTGGTACTAGTTGTGTTTTCGAGATACTTGGAGAGTTTGTCATGGCATTTGGTGAGGTCGTCGTGCACTGCAGTTAACAAGGAATTAACTACCTCTGGTATCAGACTTCAAATCCTATCAAACTTGACATAAGCATTTTGTATTGGGAGAGATGTTAGGTTTTTTTGTTATGGTGCCACCATGTTTGTGATTTTTTGCTTTGTTTATGTCTCTTTATGCTTCTGCGATAATCTGGAGTTCACCATCGGTTGCAAACTATGGTTTTACAAACTTGTTTGGCATCTATGGGCTAAAAAATAGTAATCTCTTTGGTGATTTTCCCTTATCTCTGTCTACGGCTATGAATGTGTATTCACCTTTTTGAGAATGGGTTTATTGCATGTAGTGGGAAATATTTAGAACTCGGCCTCCACATTCTGTGATACTTGAGTTTTACTGAGAGCTCGAGCTATATGCATGCTTTGAAGTTTCATTATTAACAACCAGAAAACTCAGGCTCTCTACTGCGGGTTCTCTTCTTGATTTTTACATGTCATAATAACATTTTGTTCATGTACATCTCTATTTGAACTCAAGCTCCTTACTATTGAAACAATAGAGAGTGAGAAGAGCTCAGGCTCTCTCAACCATCACGGCCTCCACTAGAACTTGGAGTCTGCATGCCATAAAAGATGAGAATTTGGGTTCTATGTTGTTTCTACTGCGATTACTTACTACTCTTTACATGCCATAATATATGGCATTTTTCATGCATATCTTCATGGCTTCTTTCAGTTTGAACTCAAACTGCATACATGTTTGGCTTGTAACTTGGAGTTTGATGCCATGCAACATGGCATTGTTCATGCATCTTTGTTCAAACTCGGGCTCCACCGCGGCTTGATTTGCAACTCATAGATAAGTTACTTCTTTTTCTATCTTATCAGTATGTCTATTTTTTGTTTGAACATGTTGTTGCAATCAGTTTTGGGGTTTATCCTAGTCAAGGTATCTATTTTCCTTTGCAAATAATTCTGGGTTTTATCTTTTACCTTCTATTGACTCCATCTTTGCATGTTGTTGCCTTTCCTTCAGTTGAACTCAACAGTTGTACCCATGAATTTTGATGAATCTGCATTTAATAATGAATCCATGCATGAGTTACCTATTGTGATTTTTGAAGGTTGAATTTTGAGATGAATTTGAGCTTCTTTATGGGCTCCAGTCTTACAAAACTATGGCTTTAAATGAAATTTCCACCATGTCTGAAGGTCATTTATAATATGTAGAGATTGTTCTTATTATTGTTGAACTAGAAACATATGATTATGCATGATGTCAACACTGTACTTGTTGGATGTCTGTATTTTTTTTATATGTTGTCTTCATGTTCACTTACATTCATGCTCGAAACACCATTATCTTCTGTCAGAACTATGTTTACGCTCTGTGCATAATGTATCATGTCTGAAACTTTATATGATCTCATTTTAACTAAAACCATAGTTACAAGTATGAATAGTTACCACCTCCAATGAAAATGTTACTCATCGAGTTCAAGCACGGGCTCGTGACTCCCATAAGTAACACTTGTGAAACAAAGCCCAACCATTGGATATACATACTTCTTCTCTTTTTATATGCACATCTACATTACATATATGCATAGTGGTTTTGGATTTCATATTGATATGGTATATGTCATTTGACTTATCATACATGCATAACCTTTTCATTTTTTATTTGCTCATGTAGAATACAGCATCAAATAATGCCACTACTTGCTTGAATATGCACTTGGAATAAAGCATTCATCTTTTAAATATGTAGAATAGAACTGTCATTTTTCTTGAATATTGCTTTTAAAAATGCATTGAACATATGTAATAACAACATTATTTGGTTTTCAATCTTGATCACTAACAGTCCCACAAGTTTTCCTTTTGAAGAAAACATTGTTTTGTTCAGTTCTTGCATATGTAATGCATATCTTGAAATACCTCACTATTTGAATATGCACATTATCTCTCATCCAGTTGTAAGAATGCATATCATTGTTTTTTGTTTCTCTCTCATTCAAACATGTTAGTATCCAGAACAACATAGTAGCGATGTCTACTTGACTCTCTTTTTAATGACAACAATATTTAGAGTTTCAAACATTCATTTCTTAATTATAATCCAATGCAATTGACTCTTCTACCTATGCATATTTCTTTGTAACATCATATGTCTTCCTTTCTGGTATATACACTATTTTTCATAATAGTGACATCCTTATGCACTTGGAATCCAACATAAGATTGATGTCTTTATGCACTTCTTGATGTGCAACACTGAAATGTTGTTTAAACATTAGCATAATCTTTCATATGCATGATCCATTTGATAACCATACATGACATCTCTGGTTAGAATGTCACTTTTGTCGATACATAACAGCAATCATCTTGACAACTTTAGATTTAACCTTCATTGTGCAATAATTGAATACATTGATACCTCATTACTTGATTTGATTGCAAGCAATCATTCATTTCCTGCATCTCCTCATAGCATTAAATCAAGACACTGTAATTTGTAGCATTTTCCTAATAACAAAAAGATATCATTCATGAATTTCACATGCATGTACCAACAATTTTGATGTATTCTACATCTTTTATCAGCATGCTTGCATTCTATATTACCTTCTATGAACTGCATCTTTTTTCCCTGCATCATATCATTTTTCTGAACTCATGAACTCTTAGCTTTTGGTATTGTATGTAATGCATCCTATGAGGTTTGAGAATGGGCTCGTGACACTTCACTACATTTTATTTTTATCATCTACAACTCGTGAATTTATAGATTATGTTTCTTTTTGCATTTGAATATACTTTTTCTTGTCTTGGTTGCACACACCACCAAATCAATCTATTAGGTTAGGGGATAGAATCAACCAATCAATGTTTGTGTGTGAGTGTCATGTCAAATGACATTCATGCATGAATGTTGGTTGGCTGGTTGTGTTCACTATCTTAATATGTTTGATGTTCCAAAAAAGGTTTCTCAGCTACAGGAACTAAATCCCTTTAATTGAGATATTTGATTTACAAACAACAATCCTTGAATAATGCAGAATGACAACCATATGCAGTAAAAGGTTTCATAGAGTTGTGTCCCTTTAATACTTTTATCAGTTGATGTAGATGCATACTTTGTTGTTGTATTGATGTTATTGGTAGATGTACAGTTTTGAAATTTTGATTTATGTTGTTTTGGTTTCCATGCATTGCTTAGATCCAATTTGGCTCTAACTCTTTCTCTTTCCATGATGAAGATATAGGACCCTAGACCTAGAATGCAGAACTGATAGAAGGAATTGGATAGAGACACAAAGACTTGACAAATTTCAGACAACCAGCTACCAGAATGCAGAAGACCTCTTCAAGGAAATGCTTGGACCCCTAAACCCTACATGCTTCTATCTTACTTTTAGAATTGGATATCTTCTCTAAGTTCTCAATATGAAAGATGTAACCTCAAATAAACATTTTTCTAATAGATTCAATTTGAATGCACAATGTAATGATCACTTATGAATTTGCAAATTTGAGCATGATCAATACTTAGAGTACAATAATCTAATAATATGAATGCATTGCAATGTATTTCATCTTCATAAGCTGAAAATTAATGTTAAAGAGCTGCACCTTTATACAATCTTTTGATTTTTATAGTTGTCATTCTGCATTGTATACTTCCTTTTCTATATTTCAGCAATTCTACAACTTAAAACAGCAACTATTCAATGTAAAAGTAATGTCAATTTACCAATTTAGTATGCAAACTAAATTGGTAACATTTTTTGGCGACCTCAAAGAGGTGTTTACTTGCTGAACAAAATCAGACTAGTTGCCTTTTTCTTATCCATTGGTCCACAGTCTTCAACTTTTAGGAACAATTGAACCTTCTCAAATTGAACACATAGCTGCCAACCGAAAACTGAAACTTGTGCTCACCGCACTTAGAGAAAGAAAACTATTACTGAACAACAATCTAAAACTTAATAATTATTGTATAAACTTATTTTTATGATCTGATACAGTGGAACTTATCCATGTATCATGTCATGAGCATAATTTATATGATGATGTAGCTATTCAAAAACAAAAACAACTAAACTCAAAGGCAAAATGAGCTTGAACAACAACCTTGCTTGCATAATATATGTGTGGTTATGATGCTTATGACATGAGACAGTAGAATTTATCCATATCTCATGTGATGGGTATGATTTGCATGCATATATCATGTGATTGATCTTGCTATTTTTGTTCATTCTAACCTTCAAAATTGTAAAGCAAACTATCTAAAAAATAACTTATCTTCCCACCGTGATTACATCATTAAGTTATTCATCATTTATAACTGAGAACCCCAATGGGTTCTTGATTATGCATGGTGTGTATCTTCTTGATTTGACCACTATGAGAATAGAAGTACTAACTTCCACTAACTAAAAGAAACTAACTATGTGCAAACCACTTATTCAAAACAACTAACCTCAAAAACAATGCTTGAGGTGGATCCCATTAACTGGGATTGGAAATTCTTCTTCTTCCATATTTGAGAGCTGAAAATAATTGTGTGCCTTGCATCCTGTAATCACAAATGGGTCACTCCAAATGGAATCAATTTTTGAATGCTTACCAGGTCTACTCTTCATCTCATCCCATTTGAGCATTAAATCACCTTCTGCAAAGACTCTTGTGATATCTTTTCTATCAAATGTCTTCTTCATTTGATAATGATGTTCTTCCAAATTTTGAAAAGTTTCTTTTCTAATCTCTTCTAACTCTATCAACTCAGCAAGCCTTACCTCCATAGGTGGCTGGTCCAGCAGATCTAATTCTTTGATCAGGCTTAAACTTGGAAACTCTACTGAAATTGGCAACCTTGCCTCTCTTCCATAAACCAGCATATAAGGTGAGCTACCTATTGAGAGATTTGGGGTGATCATATCAGCCCATAAGGCCTATTTTAACTTGTTGTTCCAAGCATGTTGATTATCTTCAATAGTCCTCTTGATGATGTGAATCATATTTTTCTTTGTTGATTCAGCTTGTCCATTACCCTGTGGGTAATAATTGGACAAGGTACTAAGATAAACATTGTTCTTAACTACCCAATCAGTAATTCTTGTGCATAAAAAAAATGGAGGCATTATCAGAAATAATGGATTCAGGTGTTCCAAACCTTGCAATCAAATCTTCATAAAAATTTAGAACTGAACTTTCATTTGCATCTTTCAATACAACAGCCTCAGTCCACTTTGTAAGATAATTTGTTTCTGTCAAGATATATCTATGACTTGAACTTGATGATGGATTTATGGGGCCAAAAAAATCTAGTCCCCACTTGATAAAAGGTTGTTCAACTTGAATTGGAGACTATTTTTGTTGTTATCCTTGCATAAAAAGAAGAGGTCGAATAGGAGACAAACTAATCATATTATCATTTAACAACTTACTCATAATAGAATTGTTGTCAATCAGGATTGTGCCTATAGCTTGATGTGAAATATAGCTATCATGCTGAAACATGGAAATGTTCCCTTTGATAGGAGAGAGAACAAATCTTTAGATTCTAGGTCGGATCCTATTTGATTTGGAATATCACCTAAGACTGATTTTTAGGGTTTTGAGAAAAGGGAAAGAGAATAACAAAAACTGAATAAATTAACTAAGAGGGTGATACACCAAATGGATTCAGATTCGTCAGAATTATAAACCAGCACCTATAAGACATGCATTACTAAGATCTGCAATAACATTCACTTTACAACACATAGGATGACTTAAAATTTGCTATTAGGGTTTGTGCCACTAATGGTAACAATTCTGCCAACAAACATGTAATTTCTGCAAAAGGTTTACTCTTTACAACTTAGAATAGGAATAAGAATTGATTAACTAATCTATGCCAAAAGACACAATACACTTGTATGTAGAAAAGTTGAAAGGACTAATACAGAACTCAGAAAAATGTATGAATAATGGGGCAAGCTCTATTATCATTAAAATCTGCAAAAATGGTTACATGAGAAACTAAAAAGAAAAATGACAAGGAATATATGCATTCAATTGATCATAATCTACCTCAATCATGAACTGATGGTTGTAAAATATAAGGAAAAGATGCAAAGGAACACAATGCTGACTAATACCTCTTTTTTCCCAAATTTTGAACCCCTAAAACTGATAAAGAGTTTTAGCTATATAGTCCCTCAAGGCCAATTCCAAAAATCTAATTCCCTCCAAAAACTCTCCTCAAACACATAGATAACCCTAAATTCAAGGCATAAATTACACCCTAAATGTAGTCTCCCTAATGTTGATATCTTTTAAAATATATCTCTTCATAACATATACCAATACACTAAAGATATTACCCAAGATCCCAAAATATAACCAAAAATACCTAAGATGTAACTCCAAAAATACCTAAAACCCTAACTCATAGCATATGTGATAACCCACCAAACTTGACACCTTATCACTACGGTCAACATCACCAATTTCAAAAAATATCCATCATTGGTACTAGCTGTTGTAACCACCTAAATTTGGTCTGTTTCGACTATGGACCCTATTTTCCCTAAGTGTGATCATACCTTCGATTATGTCCAAATGACCCTGTTACTGCTTGGCATAAATATTTAATTCAATTTAATGTCCTAGGTGATTTTTATCACTAATTTATATTAACTATTATAGCCATATAATTCAAATCAATTTCGACCAATCAAATCAAACCAAAATCAAACATGGCTATAGTATTTAAT
>MU228285.1:1059417-1072014 GCA_018584345.1 Thuja plicata | reverse complement strand
TAATTAAAATATCTAATTACTTGCACAACTCAACTTTGACTCCTAAAATCAAGTTGAGAGCTTTGAGTTTGAAAATACTTTTTCAACCAAATCTTGCACATGTAATTAATAAAATATTAATTTAAATAACTTAAATATTTACATCACAATAATCCATGCAACTAAATATTTAATTAAGCATGAAAGCATATTTACTCTAATATTCAATTAAACATTAATATTCAACAATTGCACTTTAATTAAACTTTCAAATAAACATAGGTATTTAATTTAATTTTCAATTAATTAAATACCCTATATCTAATAATTAATTGTAATAATATTCAATTAAATAAATAACATGATTTAACACCCACATAATCACATCAAGCACCTGAAACCGAAAACAAGCAAAATCAAACATGATCAAGGAAAGGGATACATGAATTCCTATCAACTATACGAATCCAGTCAGGGTAGTCAAAACAGATACTTGTCCACTAACTAGGACAATCAGGTTTAGGATAGGATTTGGACCTAAAACTATCTCCCCTCTCTTACCATTGAGATTAATGTGATAGGGCACGCTCACTCCTGCCAATTCAGGGAAGACATAGCTCGGTACCTACAAACCTGTCATCACCAAGATGAACATACATACATATATCATATGGAAAACAATGGTTGAGACTAGGTTATCGTGTGGATCTCACGGAAGCAAGTAACTACGACTCTATCCCATACCATACCAAGCACATCAAATAGTAATGAAAACATACAATGATCCATGTGCATATACATCTAAGGTCAGTATTGTCAGAAACCATAACCGAAATAAAATCCTAACATATACATAAGCATCATTAAATAACCTTAAATCACATATACACAAAAGATACAACATGATAATAATGGATCAATAACATACTAAAAAGTAATGCATGAATATCCTTAAATTCACCTGAAAGAGCTAACACATACATACTATGGTCTAAAAGAGATCAGAAACTGACACAGACAGACAGACAAATGGGTAGGTATTACACCCATATCATTGCTTACCTTTCTAACCAAACCATTCCTGCCAATCTATCTAGAAATGAAAAGAGATCCCTAATTAGGATAGCATCATGTTATGTCATCATAACTGACAACCTATATCGACGCAGTCTCAATGGTACACTTCTTCGATGTTTAGAACTCGAAGAGTCTGATCTAGAATTAAAAGAAGTCCACAAAGGTATATGTGGATCACACTCGAACGGATTTTCATTAGCTAAGAAACTGCTCAGAGTAGGCTATTATTGGCCTACCATGGAGAAAGATGCTATTCAATTTTCAAAAGCATGTCTTAAATGCCAAACACATGGAAACCTTATTCATGCTCCTGCCAGAGAACTCATACCTTTCATAACACATTGGCCATTTCAGCAATGGGCCTTTGACTTGGTTGGACAAATATATCCCAAATCTTCAAATGGACACAAGTTCATCATTACGGCCACTGAGTATTTCACGAAGTGGGTCAAAGCCGTGCCGCTAATCAAAGCCACTAGCAAATAGGTGGCTATGTTCATTCTGAACTACATTATTTG
Source organism: Thuja plicata (assembly GCA_018584345.1). NCBI lineage: Eukaryota > Viridiplantae > Streptophyta > Pinopsida > Cupressales > Cupressaceae > Thuja > Thuja plicata. The sequence continues at coordinate 1,070,440 of MU228285.1, read as the reverse complement.
TAGATATGAGATACCCTCTTCAATTGTAACAGACAATGGGGGCCAATTTAAAACTCAAGATATTGATGACCTCTGTGAACATTTTCATATCACTCAACATTGCTCCTCAATCTATTACCCTCAAGGTAATGGACAGGCTGAGGCATCAGACAAGAATATTCTCAAAATCCTACATAGAACTGTGAGCAAGTATGGCAGAGACTGGCATCTACACCTAAATCTGGCACTATGGGCCTACAAAACAAGCATCTGAACACCAACTGGAGCCATGCCATTTTCTCTAGTCTATGGCGCTGAAGCAGTATTACCTATTGAGGTTGAAATCCCATCTTTGTTGATATCTTTACAAGGACTAGTTACTGATGAGCAATACCGCATTGACCGGGTGAATTCTCTGGACCTACTAGATGAGCTCAGGCAACAAGCGTTTGACCACCTCAAAGTGTACCAAGTAAGAATGTCCAAAGGTTACAACAAAAAGGTTAAACCACAAAAGTTTGAAGTGGGAGACCTTGTCCTCAAAGAGAATCCTAAGAACCAGCCTAACAGAGAGTAGAAAGGAAAGTTTGAACCTAACTGGTTAGGGCCTTATATTATCACTGCTACTTTTGGGACTAGGGATTATCAATTAGCTACACATGAGGGATCCATTCTTCTAGATCCTATCAACACTCTACATTTGAAGTGGTTCTATGCTTAATGTTTGGCTAGCAGAGCCTGTACAGCAAAAAGTTCTGGAAAAATACCAAAAACATTCAGAAAATTGATCCTGAAGAAATCCAAAAATAGTGGAAAAGGTCCTTCAAAAAGGGTATCCTTGGTGAAAACCTGGTAAACAGGTACCTTAATACTTCAAAAATAGTCAAAAAAAGAAAAAATTGAAAAAAAAATTAAAAAAGAGAAAAGTACCATGATGAGCACTTGGTAAAACAGGCATCTTGGTAGAAAAAAGAAAGAAAAAGATCTTGCCAAGTGGTAAAAACCTGGCAATCAGGCGTCACTTGTGTTCTGCGCTCCATCTATCAATGCACTACTGATACTAGGCCTTCATAATTTTTCTTGTGCTCATACACTGACTTCATTTTCCTACCAGACTTTCTTGTCCTTGCTTGGGATTTGTCTATCTTTACATCTTAGGAATAAGTCATTCTGCACTAGGGGCATCTTTTCTAGTATGATAGGTTATGGTTGCTACGTTACTCTAGGATGGTTTGCCTCACAAACACAATCTTTCTTGACACATGCAAATCAATGCCACTTTTCAAAACAAGGATATCTTTTCCAAACATGGGACATGACATTTACATTCACAGCATTCCTACAAGGCTATACTGGATCGCAAACAGGAATGCATTATCCTATCAATGCATAGACATGGAACACCATGTTGCTTGATTTTCTGATTGATGAATCTTTACTGTGTTTGACATATGAATGAACAAGTACTATCTTAAATACACATTTTGATAATGGTTTGATTATGATTCTTTTATGTCCTGATGATGTTTTCAACTAGGGGCATCTAAGTAATTATAAATTTTATTTGATTGATTCTCAATTGATGATTTGTTATGTCTTCTTAGTTACTCAATGACGTCTGCGCAAAGACAAAGAGTCACAAGGATTGGGGGCATAATATTTTATTGATTTTTTGTGTATGGTGATTGTTTCATATGATCCTATAAATTTCACCTAACTTAGATGTTTATCGTAAGAGTTGCTACTATGGGTAGATAGCCGCATATATCTCGATCTTTGTTATGTGTAAACTACGGTGAGTTTGACACAATTTCCTTATTTGTTTTTTGATCCAAATTCTCACTAAGGTATATGAATCATAATGTACCCAAGGATATGAATTTTCAAGGTCATTGCGGGTCTAATATCTTGCCTTAATCAGAATCTGGTATATTAAAAGGAAGGTGACTATTTTTCTATCCTGGCTTCTATGCTTTGATGCTTAATTCTATTTTTGACATTCCAATAAAACAGAGTATTCATACTTTCATAATATCAGTGGGTATTAGTGGTGGTTGTACTGTCAGATGGTATCCGTTCTGAAAAGTGCCCAATGATGATAAAAATGTTGCAATATTTGCTAAATCAGTGACAAGTCCTAAGAGTCTTCATATAGCCGCATTTAAAGATTGCCTGATGCATTTATAACAGTCATAACAGCATAAGGAAATTTAAGCTCAAAAATGGTTTCTATCTTCTTCTAACACATCAAGTTAATTACATCATCTATTATTGATATTAAATATTGTTGCACATCCATAGCATACATTTTGCATTCATTTGACAAAGCAGAAATAGGAAAATACAAAAAATAAAGCATCCATGTATTGCAGTTTTACTTCTACATCCTAAGTGCATCCATACATCTATTTTGCACAAACTAAAAAATCAAAAGCAACATACATTTGCATTTTCACATAGATATCATTTTATAACATATTTATATCAGTAATAACGCATCACATCCAAATTATAAAATGATGTTATCATCTGCAAAACTAACTCATCAAGAGATCAAGATATCATCACATGTGTATAAGATACATTTACCACATCTATGGAAAGCAAAACAGATACATTTACCACATAAAACATGTCAGAATCAAGAAACTGCATCAGATATATATCCTCATAAAACATGGTACAAATCAAAGCATAAAGTGTATCCAAAAGTATAAAGTGTATCAGTGAGCATAAACGAATGACAGTGTATCATCAAAAATAAAGAACATCAGTATATCAGTGAACGTGAAGCATCTCAGTGTATCAGTGCATCAAAATAAATCAGATATATAGGTATGAATAGCATCTACAAATGCTGATCTCAGAAGGATCTAGATATACAAAAAAAAAGGGATCTAAGAAGGATCCAGATATACATATATACTCTCAAAAATGTACATATCATACAAAATGGTACAAAAATCAACTCTAGCCTTCCCCCTCTCCCTGTTCAGGAGGAGGAGGAGGTGGCATGAAAGGAGCTACTAGAGGTGGCATGGCCCCCTTAGACTCCTGAGCTACACGAGAAAAGGAAGGTGCTCTCTGACCTCCGGCACTACTGCGTGATACAAGGCATAATAATATGTCACCCTCTGTCCCTGATGGACTGTTGTTTGGGCCTGGGCATCTCTCTCCACTCTAAGCATCTCCACCTATGCATCCCTCTCAGCTCTTAGCCACTCAAGCTGTCTTTCCTTGTACACTAAAAGAGAATCAATAGTAGTAACCCTAGCCTCCAATGTTGTGATCGGGGCTCAGAGCTGCTCCCTCTCCTGCTCGCATCTAGATAAAGGGTCCCCATCTCTACCGAGATCCTACTCCTGAGCCCTCTATCACCGCTGTCTCTGCTACTCTGCAGTAAGTAATGGGCCAGTATCTCTTTGTGGGGCCATGAATCTGACCCTCTATTGTCTGCCCTGCCCACTGCCGCTCAGACCACCTATATCAACTACCTCTCCACCACCACCCCTATCATCACCATCATGCCTATCATCTGGAGGGGGGCACCTATCATCTCTGCCACCATCTATACCAGCATCTCGGCCCCCATGTCTCCCTGGAGCCCGGTCTCTCTGAGCACCCCCTCTACCTTTGGTGGGTCGGTCATCAGGCTTGTAATCTAGTGGCTCCTCTATACAAGGAATGATCTCCTCGGGCACTATAAATCATGGAAAGGGATATTGAAGCATCTTAGTATCATACCCATCTGAAACTCCTACGTCCTCAACATCTGGATGAAGGTCCCAGTCTATAGCCACCATGTCTCAAATCTCTTGCAATGCAGTCTCACAAGTCAGCTGTGCGCCCCAATCAGATGCCTCATCCTTGATACGAGCATAAACTATAACATCCTTTGTATGGCCCTGTCGCCACCCATAATCCCTTAGAACTCTAGTAATCAGCAAGTGCTCTATAATGTATCTGGTCTGGCCTATCAGATATCTGCTCTGACATAAGAAGGGAACTTGCCAAGCATCAGATGTCCATACCTCATAGTCTAGGTATGGTCACCACACGACCTCTATCATATCATCAAATAATCAATGCCAATACTCAACCTTGCCTAGATGGGACTGCTGTAGGAGGCCTGCATACATATACACATAGGGCTGCTCAGGCGTCCTCTACCTATCAACAATCGACTGTGTCACAGGGATGTGCTCCCAGGCCCAAATCTGTAGAATAAGGATCCCCACAGTCATACTACGGGTGTGATGATATACGATCTCATGGAGCTCTCTGTATATATGGGCTAGTATACAGCTCCCCCAGGAAAAATGTCGGCGATGGACGATCATCTTCTCCACCATGCTCACCCAGCCCACAAGGAATCCATGCTAGCCCCTATCCAGCATGAGGATTCCACCTACCAATCTGGCCAAGTACACAGCTAATCGATCATAGTGACTGACCATGTAATCCCATGACAGGTATCTACGATCTATGGTATTATCCTGAAAGAATCTCTGAGTAGTCCTGATCACCATGCCCGCTCTAGACTCAAAAAATACCTCATGTCCAACCTTGGGTACACAGAGTATCCTCTAGACATCCTCTAGAGTCACATTAATCTCTCCAGTGGGAAGGTGGAAGGTGTTGTGCTCAGAATGCCACCTCTCGGTAATAGAAGTCAACAACCCTCTGTTCACCCCAATCTCGGGTAAACCTATTAGTGAACTCAATCCACATCAGATCATGGTGGTCTTCTCATCATCTGACAGTCGGCCAAACAATGCTAGTACCCATGCAGGATAAGTGCCACAAAATGCGACTACCTCAAACTGGGCCTAATTTTGGACACAACAGTAAAATATCATAAACTATCTACAACAAGGGGCAGAATCCTACTCTGCTAATTCATTCCAAGTTCGCAAAATGCAAACAAATCAAAGAAAATTAAAAATCTAAGTCTTCTACCATATGCGATCCTAGAAATACAGGGTGTGATTGTGTATATAGGATGCGATCCTAAACGTGGGGTACGATCCCAAGTAAACGGGATGTGATCCCCTGATGGATTTTAGCTCAAAACAAAGAAAAACTAAAGGAACTGGATACGATCTGGGAAAACTTGGATGCGACACAGAAATTTGGAAAAACTGGTTATGACTCGGGAAAAATTGGATGCGATCCGGAATCCCGGATGCGATCCTAACTTTACATGGCTCTAAAATTGATAAAAATGCATGAAATTCAAAATTGCAAAATTCATAGGGTAGTTTATCGAGCACTTACCGGCGATGGGTAGTCAGCTGGTCACTAGTGTCAATGGCTCATCTCGAATCGGTGTTTCCTCACAAGGACTACCATCTTTGTTGCAGAGCTCTCTGAATTTCTATGGAGGAATGTGAAAATGAATAGTAAAATGATAATTTTGGAGGCTTATATGGGTCTTTTGAGACATTTAGGGTTTTCAAATCTCCTCCCGGACAACTCCTAGTTCATTTTTATTCCCTTTTTACTCAATTGGGAACCAAATCAAAGGTGTCCGCGATATTTTCAGTAGCACAGTGTCAATATTGCGACAATTTCAAAACTTATGGGTTTGCTTCATTTATTCACCACATTGGTAAATACTACACATTTCATCATACATCTTGGTCTAAACATCATTTTATCAGCCTTATCACTCATATTTTCACATAATTAACTTGATAATCATGTGTTTATTTTTAAAACACACCGTCTTCTACTCCACTCTTTCTTGCCCTACCGCTTCCTGCAAGTGTTATGTTCTTTTCAACTAAGGTATTTCTTTTCTTTTCCTTCAATTTCATTCCCGAGGGGACATGATCATATTATCATCAATTAAATTTTTTCTCAAAACAACTTCGTTATCAAACAAACTAGGGACATAAAAAATTCCTTGACTAAAGTCAGAACTGTTGGATAGAAAGCTTTGGTTCTCATAAGATGATATCTTATGTTTCCTCATTTTAGAAGATTTTTAAAGCTCCTGGTAGCTTCATACTGGATTTTGGATGACAACCAAGTTCAGAATCAGTATTATCAATCTTTGGATGACAACCCAGTTCAGAATTGGTGTCTTTAAAATCTTTTATTGATCTTTGGATGACAACCAAGTTCAAAATCAATTCTATCAGTTTGGTTCGATCAAGTGCGAGACTGATCTCATCAACATTTTATTCGACAACTAAGAACGGGATTCTCAATCTTTCTGAAGTCAAAATCAAAAACTTTCTTTGAATCAATGCGCTGCTTGCACATTAATTCAAAGAGGGGTAAATTTAACCACCTAAATTTGGTCTGTTCCAACTATGGACCCTATTTTCCCTAAGTGTGATCATACCCTCGATTATGTCCAAACTACCCTGTTACTGATTGGCATAATTCTTTAATTCAATTTACTATCCTAGGTGATTTTTATCACTAATTTATATTAACTATTATAGCCATATAATTCAAATCAATTTTGACCAATCAAATCAAACCAAAATCAAACATGGCTATAGTATTTAATTATAAAGGAATTAAATAAATCCCTAAATCAATTACCCACTTGCAATTAACCCATTTCCCTAACCTATTTAATTTAATTAAAATGTCTATAGTCCCCTAATTATTAAAAATCAATTTCATTGTTTACATAATTAATTCTTATATTTCTAAATGAATTAAATAAGTTTATTTCATTTATTAATATTCCCTCAAACCCCAACCTAACCTATCCCAACCACTTCTACCCTGGGTTCTAACCCTTCTCAACCCATTCACCCTTGCTAATCTAATCCTAATCCTAATTCTAGTCCTAACCACCTCCTAATGTTGTTACATTCCATTAAGGAATGCTTAGCCACTCAACCCACTTGAGAAAGTCCACTTTCTCAAGCTTGACTTCCTTAAGGTCCACTTTCTCAAGCCATCCTCTTACACTCTACCTTGCTTCTTTAAGGCCTTCATTAATGCCTTATTAATGAAAGATGCCTTAAGCCTATGTCTCTCCCATGCCTTATTAATGTCTTGGGCATTAATGGCTCTTACACCTTCATTAATGAGCCCCTTCACTCATTAATTCATCTTGTCCCCCCTCTCTCTCTCTCATTCCTCTATAAGTAGAAGCCATTTTTGAGAGTAAATAAGCCTTCATCTTAGGATAAAAATGCATGGTTATGCTATTGAATTAACATTAGACTCATATTTCATCTCTCATTTTATGCTTTTGCATTGTTTTCATTTCTACTTTTAGAGCTAGATTGCATGTTTCATCATCTTTTTAGCTTGTTTTTGAACTAAAATCCTTCATACTAGGTTGTATTCATCACTGATTTGTAGCATATTCTAAGGGCTAATATGTTACTAATTACACTCTTCCTAGTTAGCAGGAAATAGGTTGATATTACTGGTTTTGAATATTTTATCTAACCTTTCAAGCTAATGCAATGACTTATTGAGTGTTTGTGTCTTTCTCAACAAGTTCCCAAATACACACGCACAGCTGCGCTATCGAGGTACTTGGAGATTTTTTCATGGAACTTGGTGAGGTCGTTGTGTACTACACTTAACAAGGCATTAACTCCCTCTGGCATCGGACTTCAAATCCTATCAAACTTGACCTAGGCATTTTTACATTTCATTTTCACATTTTGTATTGGGAGAGATGTTAGGGTTTTCTATTATGGTGCCACCGTGTTTGTTATTTTTTTATTTTTTTATGCCTCTTTGTGCTTCTGCGGTAATCTAGAGTTCACCATCAGTTGCAAACTGTGGTTTTACATCCTTCTTTGACATCTTTTGGATAAAAAATTGTAATCTCTGTGGTTATTTTCCCTTATCTCTATCTATGGCTATGAATTTGTATTCACCTTTTTGAGCATGTGTTTATTGCATGTAGTGGGAAATATTTAGAACTCGACATCCTCATTCTGTGATACTTGAGTTTTACTGAGAGCTTGAGCTATATGCATGCTTTGAAATTTCATTACTAACAACCAAAAAACTTGATCTCTCTATCACGAGTTCTCTTCTTGATTTTTACATGCCATAATAACATTTTGTTCATGCACATCTCTATTTGAACTCGAGCTCCTTATTGTTGAAACAATAGAGAGTGAGAAGAGATCGAGCTCTCTCGACCGTCACAGCCTCCACTTGAACTTGGAGTCTGCATGCCATAAAAGATGAGAACTCAAGTTCTATGATGTTTCCACGATGGCTACTAACTGCTCTTTACATGCCATAATATATGGTTTTTTGCATGCATATCTTCATGGCTTCTTTCAGTTTGAACTTGAACTACATCCATGCTCGGATTGTAACTTGGAGTTTGATGCCATATAACATGGTGTTGTTCATGCATCTTTGTTCAAACTCGGGCTCCACTGCGGCTTGATTTGTAACTCATAGATAAGTTACTTCTTTTTCCATGTTATCTCTATGTCTATTTTTGGTTTGAACATGCTATTGCAATCAGTTTTGGGGTTTATCCTAATCTAGGTATCTATTTTCCTTTGCAAATAATTTAGGTTTTTATCTTTTACCTTCTATTGACTCCATCCTTGCATGTTTTCACCTTTCCTTCAGTTGAACTTGACAGTTGTACCCATGAATGTTGATGAATCTACATTTAATAATGAATCCATGCATGAGTTACCTGCTATGATTTTTGAAGGTTGAATTTTGAGATAAATTTGGACTTCTTTATCAGCTTCAGTCTGACAAAACTGTGGCTTTAAATGAACTTGCCACCATGTTTGAAGGTCATTTAAAATATGCAGAGACTGTGCTTATTATTGTTGAACTAGAAACATACGAATATGCATGATGATGACATTGTACTTGCTAGATGTCTGTATTTTTGTTATATGTTGTCTTCATGTTCACTTACATTCATGCTTGAAACACCATTGTCTTCTATCAAAACTATGTTTACTCTTTGTGCATAATGTATCATGTCTGAAACTTTATATGATCTCATTTTAACTAAAACCATAGTGACAAGTACAAATAGTTATCACCTCTAATGAGAATGTTACTCATGGGGTTCAAGCATGGGCTCATGACTCCCATGAGAAACACTTGTGAAACAGAGCCCAACCATTGGATATACATACCTATTTTTTTATATGCATAGCTACATTACATATATGCATACTGGCTTTGAATTTCATACTGATCTAGTATATTTCATTTGACTTATCATACATGCATAACCTTTGCATTTTTTATTTTCTCTTGTAGAATATAGCATCAAATAATTCCACTGCTTACTTCAATATGCACTTGGAATAAAGCATTCATCTTTTAAATATGTAGAATAGCACTGTCATTTTTCTTGAATATTTCTTTTAAAAATGCATTGAACATATGTAATAACGACATCATTTGGTTTTCAATCTTGATCACTAACAGTCCCACAAGTTTTCCTTTTGAAGAAAACATTGTTTTGTTCAGTTCTTGCATATGTAATGCATATCTTGAAATACCTCACTATCTGAATATGCACATTATCTCCCATCCAGTTGTAAGATTCCATATCATTGTCTTTCTATTTCTCTCTCATTCAAACTTGTCAGTATCCATAATAGCATAGTAGCAATGTCGACTTGACTCTCTTTTTAATGACAACAGTATTTAGAATTTTAGACATGCATTTCCTAATTCTAATCCAATGCAATTGACTCTTCTACCTATGCATATTTCTTTGTAACAACATATGTGTTCCTTTCTGGTATATGCACTATTTTTTATAATAGTGATATCCTTATGTACTTGGAATCCAATATAAGATTATTGTCTTTATGTACATCTTGATGTGCAACACTGAAATTTTTCTTAAACATTAGCATAATATTTCATATGCATGATCCATTTGATAACCATACATGACATCTCTGGTTAGAAAATCACTTTTTTCGATACATAACAGCAATCATCCTGACAACTTTAGATTTAACCTTCATTGTGCAATAATGGAATACAGTGTTACCTCATTACTTGATTTGATTGCAAGCAATCATTCATTTCCTGCATCTCCTCATAGTATTAAATCAAGACACTGTAATTTGCAGCATTTTCCTAATAACAAAATGATATCATTCATGCATTTCACATGCATGTACCAATAGTTTTGATGTACTCTGCATCTTGTTTCAACATGCTTGCATTTTGTATTACCTTCTATGAACTGCATCTTCTTTCCCCACATCATATCATCTTTCAAAACTCATGAAGTCTTAGCTTCTGGTATTGTATGTAATGCATCCTGTGAGGTTAGACAATAGGCTCATGACACTTCACTACATTTTCTTTTTATCATCTGCAACTTGTGAATTTATAGATTATGTTTCTTTCTGCATTTGTGAGGCCTCACCCTGACCCATCATAGCTTCATTTTTTTTATCACACTTTGACACTTTATGTTATCCCGACAGGGACTCATGATATTATGATGTGATGATGATTATATTGTGTAGATTACATTTTGATATGGATTAGACCTAGAACAGGTGGTTGACTTTGATTATATATGTTTAGATCAGTGAATTGATGAGAAGACTGAATTATGATTTGACTTGACTATTGTATGAAAGATTATGTCATGGTGATTAAGGAATTTTTATGTTTTAAACATTTATGTATGAAAATTTCAATTAGAAGCTTAATTCTTCTTATAGATTAATGTTGCAAATTATAATTTGAAAATATATATATTGCATGTAATTTTATCATCTTGGACTACTGATGCTCAAAGTTTAGTGTGCAGAAATGGGAACCATGGAAATTTTTGGAGAATCAAGGCTAAACACATGTAAATTGAGTAAGCCAAGGTTTAATCCAATAAGGGATTGAAACCTTGATTGTAATGTGACCCTTGTTGTAAATGTAATCTAAATGTGTGTTAATATTTTTAATTTCTGTTGTTATTTGAATATGTCATTTGTGAATGTGATGTATATTTTGTTTGGTGTCACTTGACACTTGTGTTGTCCATGTGGATAGTGACATGTCATTTAGGGCTTGGGAAAGAATCACTTAACCTTTG
>MU228285.1:996523-1056774 GCA_018584345.1 Thuja plicata | reverse complement strand
TAAATCTTTTAAGGTGTAATGTTTTAGGCATATATGTATATCAAATCAATGGGGTAGTTCTTTTAATTGTCAACTTTATAACCTTAAGTGTTTGATGATGGATGGGATTGTTAATAGTTTCTAATTTGAATTAGATCCACTCAATAACATAATGATGGTTCATTCTAAAGGTTATGTAATAGTAGTGGTTTAGGTTAGATTATAATTGCGACATTTACGAATCTAATTATTAGGGATTTTGTCTTAAGTATTGAGTAGTCTTTAGAGAGAGACAGAATTGTTCATTTAGATTCAATTGTTTAGATGACGTTAAATTTTTATTCTTTATCATTGTAAGGGGGGGATTATATTTCTCTTGTGATCTATTTAAGGGTTATACTTTATTATAATTAAAATTAAATTTAATGTTGTATTAGGAGATATTTCTATTGTCTAAGTGAAAAGGTTTAATTAAAGTCATACATTAGAATCGATGGATTAGAAAAGCATGTTGTTTGGTCATAGGAGAATAATTTTATTAATGATGTTTAGTAGGTTATGAATTCAGAATTGATTATAGAATTGGATTTTAATTAATAGTACATTTATATAGGTGAAAATGTTATTCAATCGCAATCTTGTCAATATCTTTGTGTCTTATGTTAACTAGAATTAAACATGGATGAATTAAGTTACAATCTAGATATAAGGTTAAGTAAGGGAAACTCAGATCAACATATGTTCCTGAACCACTAACTACCATCATGATTTTTTAACAAGGAATCAGACTTAGGTAAACCCAAGTTGGGGATTCAGATAACCGTGGAATAAGTTGATGCCCAATTTTGCGTCTGTTGTGGCTTGACCCTTATTCAATCTACGTAGTTACCATGAGATTTGAAGGTTAACTATACCTTGCTATTATCTTTCCAACTCTCCCCCTGATAGTTGTGCATTCTTATGTGTTTTAAAAATAAAAAAATTGTGTGTGTGTTTTGCCTTAGTTTTGGGCATGATAGCATTTGAATATACTTTTGCTTGTCTTGCTTGCACACACCACCAAATCAATCTATTAGGTTAGTGGATAGAATCAACCAATCAATGTTTGTGTGTAAGTGTCATGTGAAATGACATTCATGCATGAATATTGGTTGGTTAGTTGTGTTTATTATCTTAATATGTTTGATGTTCCAAAAAAGGTTTCTCAGCTATAGGAACTAAATCCCTTTAATTCATATATTTGATTTACAAAAAGCAACTCTTGAATAATGCAGAATGACAACCATGTGCATTAAAAGGTTTCATGGAGTCATGTCCCTTTAATAAATTTATTCAGTTGATGTAGATGTATACTTTGCTATTGTATTGATGTTATTGGTAGATGTACAGTTCTAAAACTTTGATTGATGTTGTTTTGGTTTCCATGCATTACTTAGATCCAATTTGGATCTAACTCTTTCTCTTTGCATGATGCAGGATACAGGACCCTAGACCTAGAATGCAGAACTTGTTAGGATTAGGATCACTGAGAGGGGGCGGTGAATCAGTGATCTATCAATTAATACTTTTTCTTATTATGTGAATCTTTACTTAATGCTTATGTATTGAACTTGAATATCAATGTAAGTAAGATAAATATACACAACACATAACACCATATATGATTACGAGGAAACTCAATGTAGGTGAAAACCTCGGTGGGAATTAGTACCCACAAATATTTTGTACTAGTGTCTTATGATCCTTGTTAGAAGATCCTTAACCCTATTAGGAGTTGTCTTTACAATACATGAAGTATAGTGACCTTGTTAAGGGTCAGACCCTATTAGGAGTCTTTTACAATAACCCTATTAGGGGGGGTGGACTCACTATCCAAGAGCACACTGCTCAAGTGGTGAAGGCTACAACCTTTTGGATCTTTGATACACACTGTATCTGCAAGGTGAACTACTGTTGTGACACTGCTTGTCTGATCAGTTCGTTTTGTATGCTGATGCTTTAACCTCATGTAAAGCACTAAAAAAATCTTATCTTCACTCTGAAATCTTCTACTTCAATATCTATATCATCAACATATGATAGATATATCTTTGCCACTTTTATACTCTGCTCTGCTTTTCTTATCTCTGGCTTCTGCAACTTTTTCTATCACAAATGACCTTCTATAAGTACTTCCTCAAAGGAAATGAACATGTCAGCTTTGGGAAACCTTTTAACATGTGACTTGATCACTTACATAACCATGCAACCCTTCTTAAGTCAGCTTAACATTAATTATAACTGCTTTACTCAAATCGAATAGACACGTCTTTTCACACAGTCCACTTCACCAAAATAGCTCTAAATAATTATCCCGAATGAATCAAGTCATGCACTTTTAACCATAGATTTTTAGGTCACTAAAAATGACTAACCTAAAGGCACAAGTCCTGAGGATGAGTGAAACTTCCATGCCAAAACAATCTTTGTCGGCTCTTTCCATGATCTTTGTCCTGTTCTGGCATTTACTAGTACCTCTTCAACTGGCTGTATCTTCTTCATACTTGTAGATCTGATCATTCTCTCTTATAATTAGCATGTAAAAATACTCATAAGATTATATTCAAAGACAAATATCATTTGGATAACATATGAACACATGCTAATCAAAACTATAACAATCTGTTCCTTGCTCTGTCCTGTTTTCTGTACTTGGCTAATTTCTGATCTTCTGATAATGTGTGCTGACTCCAAAAATTCATATGAATTTGCTGCCATAATCAAAACAATAAATAGAGTCATATAAACCAGTATAGTCAACTTTCCAATAGAACTCACAGAAGGAATCGGATAGAGACACAAAGACTTGACAAAGTTGAGACAACCAACTACTAGAATGCAGAAGACCTCTTCAAGGCAAAGCTTGGACCCCTAAACCCTACATGCTTCTATCTTACTTTCAGAATTAGATATCTTCTCTAAGTTCTCAATATGAAAGATGTAACCTCGAATAAACATTTGCCTAATACATTCAGTTTGAATGCACAATATAATGATCACTTGTGAATTTGCAAATTTGAGCATGATCAATACTAAGAGTACAATAATCTAATAATATGAATGCATTGAAATGTATTTCATCTTCATAAGCTAAAAATTAATGTTAAAGAGGTGTAAATTTATATAATATTTTGATGTTTATAGTTTTCATTTTGCATTGTATACTTCCTTTTCTGTATTTCAGCAATTCTGCAACTTAGAACAGAAACTATTCAATCCATGATTCAATGTAAAAGTACTGTCAGTTTACCAATTTAGTATGAAAACTAAATTGGTAACAAGAATGTAGAGATTTGGAAAGAGGAGTAAATGTACAATTCAAATGAAAAGTAGTGGATGCAGACGTGGCATGTTTGGATGCAATAGAGACTTGATCAGCAACTACATTTGCTTGCTTATTTATCTTGACATAGTTGTTAGGTTTCTAAAAATTGTTGGGATTAGGAGCATCATCACTCTTATCAACTAGTACAAGAGCCATTGGAGTGTTTCTCTCAAATTGACTCACTTGTAATTGATAATGATGAAGCACTGCAAAAATTTGTTGATAAGAGGTAAATTCAGTAAGCAGAATCTTATCTCTAATATCCTTTTGCAAATTTGAAATAAACATATGTTGAATATCAATATCAAGAACAAGATAAGAAATTTGAGCATAAAAATGCTTAAATCTACCAATAAATTCAGTCAAGTTTTCTTTAGTATTTGTTTACAATGCATCAAATCAGTTAAGGACACTTGCGGACCAATGTTATTTTGGAACTGTTGGATAAAGGCATTAGCAAGTTTTGGAAAAGAATAAATAGAATAAGGAGGCAAGGAACAATACCATTGCAAGGCCTTATCATGAAATGTTTTAGCAAACAACTCTGCTAAAATCCTATGGTCATGAGCATAGTCACTACAAAGGAATTGAAATGTTTTGACATGACTGAAAGGATCTCCCTTACCATTGCAATTCTCAAGATGAGGCATATTGGCTTGCTGAGGAATAGTAGCACAAATAATGTCTAGGGATAAAGGACTACCCATGTCACATGTAGGAATTCTAAACTTGGATTGAGTTAAGGACGCAAGTTGTTGTTGTAAAGAAGACATAGTTTAAGCCAAACTAATGATTGTGGAATCATTAGAAGAAATAGGAGGCATAGAAACATTAGGAACACTAGGAAAAGTGTAGGAAGCAGCGGGAATGGAAGATACAACTGGTAGAACACTTGGAACCTCAGTTGGAAAAGGATTGGAATAGGTAAAATGAACACTATGGTAAGAAGGCTATGAGGTAGGTAGAGACACCGGTGGAACACTCACAGGAAGAGATGGAAGTGGAAGATTTGAAGCTAGAGGATTGGAATATGAAAGAGATGTAATAATTAAAGGAGGAGTATAAGTAGGAATTCTAGGTAAAGGAATGGAAGAAGGTTCCACACTAGTGACAGGAGGAGTGAATCCTAGATCTTGAGCTTCTTGAGCTAAAGGTTTGACATTTAAATGCACAAGATGATTGATACCACGCAAGAGATTAATACCTTGATCACTATCATGAAGGACTTTCTTAAGGGCCTCTATAGCTTGAATATAATATTTATTATGGTTTTCTTGAATAAGCCAATTTCCCATTTTATCAAGTTCAGTTGAAAGTTTCTGGACTTGTTCAAGAGGAGATCTTAAAGTATCATCCTCATCATGAGATGAGTGAGAAGAGTTATTCTCCGTAGAAGGATTGGAATCATGAGTGATAAAATTTTCATCTGGGATGCTAAGGAAAGGAGTGGAAGACTCTGGATCAAAGGAACCCATAAGTCTGTGAATTCTTCTAACCGGGATATTATAAGTAGGACTAGAGGTAGTAAAACTCATACACTAATGCAATGTAAATGAACTAAATTGATAAACTTTAAATGCAATAACATAAAAAAAGGTTAATCTAATATGCATGCAAGATCTAACATGAAATGTAAATCTAACACCACAAAAGAAAGAGTTGTTGTAAGCGGGTTCAAAAAAATGTAAAGATAAAGAAAATATAAAATGGTTATTTCTCTTTACATTTGAAGGGTTTGGGGAAGGTAAGATTCTCCTCCTAGCCCCAAATGAACAAAGAAAATATCCAAAATTATTAACCACAAGAAAATGGTCAATGCACAAATGGATCAATCGATTGGAAATGGGAACAAAGAGGAAAACCTTACATTTCCTGGTTTATGGGGGTGGTGTATGAGAAAGAGGAGAGGAGAGTGTGTAATAGATCTAAAATGATTAAAACCTTAATTGAAATGAATTGAAGAAAAATACTAACTTCAAAGTATAGCATATCTTGAAATTGTTTTTTTCTAATGTCTATACTGAATTTCTGGAATTTCTTCAACCGGATCTAGAATAGAAACACAGAGACAAAGAAAACTCAGAAATATTTTTCTTTTCTATGCTAGGTCAACCTTGACCTAGATGTAGGTCGACCTTAGCCCCTTTATGTCAATCTTAACCTCTACTGCTCTGATGGAAATTTTGTTCACGAATCCTGAAAGTTTTCCAAAAAGGGTATCCGATTCTGCTCTGTAATTTGTTGTTTCATACTTGTACCTGCAAGAAAAATGGTTTTGTTTTTTGGGGGAGGGTTTTTCCTTGGTCAAACTTTAGTTTTGGAATTAACCTTATAATTGAATTGAAATTTTAGTAATAAACAAAGTAAATAGAATAATTCACCTTGCTTATGTTGAAACCCTTGTGGAGGATTTGAATCCTTGGATCCACAAGTATGGATGCACCAAATGAATGTAGGATGTAGGATGTAGGATGTAGGATATAGGTTGTCTCAAATCAATTGCATTTATATCTTCAACACCAATCTTGAATGGATCTTGGAATAGGAAGAAGCTTGAATGGATATGAATGGAGAATTCTTCAACAAGAGGGCTCCATAGAGCTTGAATCCTTTAATGGCTACCAATGGATCTCCTTGATGAATTAAATGCTTGAATCCTTGAATGTTTGAATGTTTGAATGATTGAATGTTTGAATGCTTGAATTCTTGAATGCTTAATTATCCTTCAATATATTTCTCGCATAGATTTCTTGATTCTTCATGCTTAGTCCTTAGTGCTTGTGATTAGAAAATGAGAGGAAAAAGGCTTCCTTATATAAAAGCCTAGGGCAAAAAATTCTAGAGAGGCCATAATATGATAATTTATTTCCAACTATACCTATACCCCTAGAAGTGGACCTATATTAAGTATCTTTTTAAGAGTCATTACTTCAGAGTCTGAAACAGCCGACCTAGAAGTGGGAAATAATTCCTTTCAAACCCTGACATCTGGATATCATTGAAACTTTAAATTTAGACCCTAGGTTAGGTTTGAGGTCAACCCTGACCTAGGTCAAGTTTGAGGTTGACCTTGACCTAGGTCAGGGTCGAGGTCAACCTTGACCCAGAAGGTCGACCTTGACCCTGAGGTCCAGAACCTCAAAATCTCAATGTAGGATATCATAAATAGGTAGGTGAGAAGTGAATAACATGGTAGAATAGGTAAAAAGCTAGATATCCAAGTCAAAGACCCATTCAATGCATTTGACATGACATCAAACAAGTAACTCAGATGGCTAAACCATTCCTAAATAGAAGTGCTTCCATTTTCTGACGATGCACAAGCTAGTACATAATCCACCCAAAACATGATGGGCTCTCAACTGAGTCCACCCCTAGTCCCTAGTTTATATCAAGCATCAGCCTCGTAGACTTTTACATCAAGCACTCAAGCATGTCATCAATTCCACAAATGAGAAATAACCCATTTTCAACTACTCAAACACTATAGTCTATCCCTACTACCTTTGGACTCAATACTTCACTCCCACATGGATCAATCTCTGTGGGTCTGACATTTAGCCAACATCCACCAAAGAATACGCCTTTATTACAATAGGGATCCCAACAACAACAACAACATCAATCTTGGATCAATCAAATTCTCCAATATCAGAATCACACATTGGGAAATAAATACCAAGTCCCGAAGAGATTGTATGTCCCAACACAAGGAACACAAAGATGAATCCTTATACCTACCACGGCACAAAGATTAAATGTCGAGAACATTCCTCAATCTCCAACATACATGTTGATACAATAAGTGCAAAGTCTACAAACACAAATCATGGACATGCAAAATCAGGGGCAAACCAAGTATTACATAGCAAAGGACTTATACACATACCCATTTGATCACTCATTGCACATGTCTCTATTTCCCACTCACTTCTCGATGCCCAAATTTGACAAATATAGAGGCAGTACCAGTCATGTAGATCATATCAAAGAATTTTTCTAGCTGCATTGAGGTTGCACACGATGAAACTCATCTAATGTGATTATTTCCACAAAGTCTAGCTGGACCAAAAATGGAATGGTTCTCACACCTATCTCATGGCATTAATAATTGGGGAGAATTGGATGAAAATTTTATTTCTCACTTCCATCATAACATAGAATGCAAGGTCAGCATCAAGGACCTCTGTGACATTAAGCAAAAAGATGGTGAATCCTTTATTAAATTCATACAAAGATGGAGGAACACTACAAATAGAATAAAATATGATTTGCCTCAACAAGACCTAATATTCATGTTTGTTGACAATCTGATCCCAAATATGTCATTCACAACAGAGTTGCAGCTCGCTCCAAATTTCAAGAAACTCATAGAATGAGGAGTTCAATGTGAGAGAAACTTGATTAAGAGAGGAATCTCTTACAGATCCTACCCAAATGAACACCAACAAGAATACAATGGATAAGGCCAAATGGTAGAATAAGAATAATAATGTCACCAATGATGGTGGCTTTGATGTCAAAATAGTCAACTATGCTCAACCCAAGGTTTCACTAAAGGGAGCACCCATGAAAAATCAAAAACCCATGGTGTACAATCAGCAGGTGACTATTCAAAATCAAACACATACTGTTCAAGCAGAAGTTGTGTCCAACAACAAACCCAATGTGTAACACCTACAAAGTTTTTTGTTTCCTAAATTCAACTAAACACCATTAGGAGAGTCTATAGAGTTAGCATTGAAAATTTTGATTCAAACCAATAATATCACTCTTCCCAAAATCAGAGAGTATGAACATGGTATTTTGAAACCCAAGTGGTGGAATGATAATGACTTTTTTTGAATATCATTGGTTGAAAGGACACAACACACCCAACTACTATCACTTGAAGAATTCCATACAAGATATAATCGACCAAGGGATTATTGATGTCACAAATACCCAATCCAAGGGTATAATTGATAACACAATCTTCAATGATATATTTCATGATCATAAAAAAGGGAAAGCCTTTCAATCTGGTGGAAAATCTAAGAAAGTAAACTACACCTACACCAACTATAATAGCACCATAAATTGCATTAATCCTTCAGATAGACGAGTTTCTGCAATTACTATTAGAGATCCCAATGCCAGATGCACTGTCACAACATGAAATTCTAAGGTTTTTTTGCAAGGAATTCCTTCCACTTCATATACACCAGCTAATCCTACAATAGCTTCCAATCCACAAACTAGTCTAGTGGATCAGCTAAAGAGAATACCTACCCAAATCTCCATGTTTGACCTATTGTGCATATCCTCGCAGCATAAGTCAGCTCTAGATCAAGCCCTTCAAAATGCAGCAGTCCACGGGACATAACTCCAGAAAATTTCCAAACCATGGTAAATTACATCACTTCCAACAAGCACACTACATTTACAGACCATGATGTTCCACCGCACAAGCCTCTACATAATGATCCCTTGCATTTTCTTATCCAAGTTCATAAACACACAATCCAAAGAGTCATCATTGATAGCGGGGCTAGATTAACAATATGTACTCTGAAAGTGATTAAAACCTTGGGTTATTCTAAATATAGCATTGATGTCACTAGGAGGATAAATATTAGGGCATATGATGAGGAGGAAAGATCATCAAAGGGTATCCTTATGTTACCAGTCAGGATAGGCCCATTCATAAAGAACCCGCTATTTCAAATCCTAGACCTTGATTTGGGATATAACATGTTACTTGGAAGGTTGTGGATACATGAGATGCATAATTGATTTTCATTTATGGCAATGTATTCATTTATAATTATTACAGTGATTGGTAAGAACTGTTCATGATTGGTAAAGGGAAGTTCAAATATGTATGTTGACTGGTGTTCAAGAAGAATAGTATCAGATGTAGAATGTGGTAGCGGTCAAGTTAAGGAATCAACTATTGTGGTCATAGATATAGTTTGTATATGGTAATTGGAATCCATGATTCCAATTGCAATAGTTTATATCAAGTTTTAAATAAATTATGTTTTGAATGAGAAGGTAGTTTATCTATTTGATCACCGATCAGAATTTCATATTAATTTGATTAAGGTAGTGGATCTGAGGCTAACATATTAATTTTAATTATTGGTAATATATTTTAGGATGCTATATTAGATGCTATTAATTCTTATTTCAAGAAGGTTGGCTAATTTTTTGAGCCGACTGTGGTGGAAAGTTCTAGGTCTTATGTGACCTAATGATAGTCTATATAAGGAGCACTAAATCATTTAATTTAGGGTTGCGATCATATTTTCAGATTGGGGTGTCAAGAATTGAAGAAGAAAAGATCAATTTAGTGTTAGAAAGGAAAGGAGCAGAAAGGATTTGATAGGAAATCAATGTCATTCTACAGATCAACATATCTTGGTGTTCCCTAACAATTGCAACAGGCTAAATCCCGTAACAGGGTGAACTTTAACAAGTTTTTATTTGTAACTCCTTTAACATGATAAATCCTTTATTGAGGTTTGAAATCCTCTAGTGAGGTAGATCATAGCCGATATTTTTGTACTCCTAATAGTGTACTAATCACTCCTTACAGGGTGAAGCCTCAGAAAGGGTATTTGTAGCTACTAATAGGGAAAACTCATCTACTACAGTATTGGGCTTGTGGGTGTCATCCCAACTATGGTTTTTTCCCTCTTAAAAGGGTTTTCATGATAAAATATATGTGTTATGTGTGTTGAGATTGTGGATGCTTGATATTGTTTATTATTATTTGTTTACTTCAGTTATATGCTTTTTTTGAAAGTAAATAGTGCAATTACACATATCAGGGCTTGAATTAGTTCATTACATGTTTGTACTAATTCAACCCCCCCCCNCTAATTCACCCCCCCCCCCCCCCCCTCTCAATCATAAGATTTTAAACAATTGGTATGAGAGCAGTGGTCCTCCTAATATTAAGCTTAACTGCTTGAGGAAAAGATCCCTATAATTCAACATAGATAGATACCAGTATGAAAAGAAGCTTGAGGATGAAAGAAAATTTATCAATGAATTGAAGGAAAAGCTGAGGCATTCCCTTGCTAAGAGAAGAGAGTTTGCTAAGAAATTGACTAAAATTCAAGATTACATTGAACAACTATCTGAAGTTATTTTTTCTGAAGAATCTGAAGAAGCACTTGCAGATCTAATGGATAAAAATAGTGGACTAAAAAGAGAAGTGGAAAATCTAAAAAGAGAGCTTGAAATTCATTATGTTAGGATGGTTGAAGAACTTGAAGGAATAACGATTGTTGAGGATGGAAAGAAAATTGTTAAAAATGCCCTAAAGGCTAAAGATGAAACCCTAACAGAGAAGTTGGAGAAAATAATCATATCGAAGTAAGAGGTTTCTACGTTGTATGAACATTTACATGAATCAAGTGAAGAAAAGGTTGATATTAAAAGAGAGAATGAGGGAATAAGGAAAGAGAATGAAAAGGTAAGAGAAGAGTTCAATGCTTCAAATGAATTGTTGGATAAATTCAGAAAGAGTTCTACTAAAATTGATGAACAACATGGAAGGAAAAGGATGAATGGCGAGAAACAAGGTTTAGGATTCTCAAAATATGAATTCGGTGAATCATTTGGAACTAAGGACATCAATACAGAAGGAAAATCAACACCCAAGGTGAACATTAACACTAGAAAGAGAAGGTATAAACTGGTAGGTTTTAATTGTCATAAGGAAAGTCATACTACTAATGTATGTTGGTTTAAACCTATTGGTCCAAATGTTAGACCTAGAGGTTCTAATGATGGATCGGGAAATTCCTACGGTAGAAATGATAACTACAATGCTAGATCTAATGCATTCCATGGATTTTGTTATTATTGCAACAATTTTGGACAAAGAGCTAATGAGTGCAGGGAGATAATCAATAACTAGTGTTCATATGATTACAACAGTCAGAGACCTATCAATCAAGGTAACCAGCTAGATGTTACATGTTTTGATCGTCACAACTATGGACATGTTGTTGTGAATTGTAGATTGAGGTCAAACAAAGGAAATGTTGGACCCTGGAATCCAATAGGTATGGTTTGTTAAGTCTGTAACAAAGTTGGTCATCTTTCTTGATCATGCAGAGCAGGAAAGTATACTAAAGGCCAAATAATGATCAATGATATAAATGCTAAGAAAAAGGAAACTATTAATGTTGATGAAGTCAAAAATGATATGAAGATGACATGGGTGAAGGAGAATTGAATTCTTTAGAGTTGACTGAGAACTCCACGAGTTAGTTAAATGTGGAGAATCCATTGGTGAACTAAGCACCTTATTTTTTTAGGGGGAGCACTTATATTCAAATCATTTACCGATCCCCTAAATTCATGAGCGGTAAGATTCATATCTATTTTTAGATGTCTATTTTTGATTTTATGATGATTAGTGAAGATAAAGTATTTTTGTGCATGTGTATATAAATTTTTATGTTTAACCATTGTGGTCGGTAGAAAGCAAATTTTGAACGTTGTGTTCAAATGACTACATTCACAAATATTATAAAGATGAGAAAGTAAACTCATTTATCACTTTACATTCTATCAAGGTTTACTAAAGACATTTTTTTTTATTCCATAGTGAGAGTTATTTGTATTTGTGGATTGATATTTTGAGCAATAAATTCAATCAGCTATCACTTGTGTTGCAAAGATCTTTACAAAAATTGTTGTTGCTGCTAATTGTTGTCATTATGGATACTCTAGTTATGGTCGAGATCATTGATGAGCCAAGACCTATGTTCAAGTTACACCTGATGAAATAAAATGAGAATGATCCAATGGGTGCCCTATCTTTGATACACTATGGTTTATTGTTGATAGAAGACATTCTTTCTTTCATCCACTATAAGATGGAAGAACTAAGAGTTTATGAAATCTAAAATGTGTTTCTTAAACTGTGTTATGAACACAGATTAAAGGAGGAACATATGCATCTAATAAACAAAGGTTTCACTTATGCGGCTAAGATACCTGATGATTTTCATCCAAAATGGATAAGATATATGTTGAGAAGAGTTAATGATCAATTCATTTGGCTAGACAAACCACACAAGATTTCAAAGGAGTTAATCAACAAGGTTACTAAATTTTGTGCAACCGGTGAGGCACCAACTCTACAAACTATTGATGCAAATTTGGTTACCCTCTTGACCAAATCAAAACAAGATCACTAACCCATGACTATCAAGGACATAATAGAAAAGGAAGTGAGGTTTTGTTCAATGGTGATAGGTTATAGAGTATATTAATCTAGTCAGTTGAACAATGTACCTGGTCGATCTATTCATGTTCTATATAGAATCGTAAAGGAAGATGCAAAATATGATCCTTGTGAGATGTTGAGGACTCAATTATTTGTGAACATGGAGAAGATCAAGAAATATAAGAAGCATTCATTCAAATATGGATCACTCATGGTATGTATGTTATTTTACTTGCAAAATCATTTTCTTGGAATAGATCTTATTACTTGGTCAGAGGATAGACCGGTAGTAATGCAGATTAAGCAGTGTATCAGAACTTTAGGAAATGATTTTAATAAGGTTATGTGGGATTACTTTAAATATTTTCAAGGGAAAATGCACTTAAGAGAAAGAACCCCAATCGGTATTGTTGAAAAGTATAAATATGATATATGTTTTCTAGTAGATACAAATACATGTATGTTGAAAGCAGTGCAACCTAGGACATGTTGGATACCACCTATAGGTTATAAATTTTATGGTGATTTAGTCACTATTCATGTTGATGTTCTATTATAAAAACCAATTGATACTTCAACGCCTAGGTTTGGAACCTATGAAGAGTCATCATTGAAAATTCATAGTCAATTAAGAGCACCAGTAATCCAAAGGAAGATTAGGAAACAATTTTTCAATCTATCCTAAATGAATGGCATAACACCATAAATAATGATGAAACTTAGAAATAAAATGGAGAGTAAGGAGGTGGCACATCTGTTGCTACAGATACCAAGGATACTGAAGTTGAAGTTGAAGAGATTACACCTATAAGAGTAATTGTTAGAATTAATAATCTTTCCTTGGTGTATTATTTAAATTAGGAAAAACCAAGGTATCCTAAATTGTATGTTGTCCTCTATTCCAAGTGGGAGGACATGTCACATTTTTTTGCAATTCCTTTAATAAGGAAATTAGATATTCCTCCTTAAGTGGATTCTCACACTTGGCACACACTTAATGTGAATCTGGGATTCATAGAATATGGGAGTTACATGCTAACTCCATCTCTCATCTCTATATAAGATATACTTCTCCACACAATTTGTAAGATATTCTCACAATTCTCTCACTTCTACTCACATTCTCAACTCTTGCTCTCTCATTGTTGTAATAAGCTTCTTGCTCACATTCTCTCTCTTTCTCTAGGATTTTTGCCTCATTCATATTATATACACAAGGGATTTTTTCTTTTTTTTTTCCCTTTCAAAATACTTGTCTCATTGTGTGATCTTGGAGCATCTTGATGGTTTTGGTGAAAGTTCTTGAACTAATCTCTCTTTCATTATGTTTATGGTAAAACTCTTCTTTTTTCTCACTCACTTGGGTTCTTTCCTTTAGCGCTCTTTTAAATTTTTAATGTTTCTTACATGGTATCAGAGATAGCTAAATCCTTCTTTTGAGTGTTGCATGAAGCTGTCATTCAAAGGATATCTCGGCTAAGAAGAAGAAAGTTGTTTTTCATTGATTGATTAACTTTTTGTTGCAGGTTTTTGTCATTTTCTAAATCTAATTTTTTTTTGAACTAGTTCTGGATGACTTTTTTCCAGTTCTAAGTCTATGATTCTCCATTTCAAATTTTTTTAGTTCTAACTACACCCTCTGTCGGGAAACTGTAAGGGTTTTTTATTTTTTCATTCTTGCATATTATGTCTAGCTTTTTTCAGGTTATAGTTATTTATGGATCTACAAGTTATTCTATTTTTAAAATCTAAGTTCTTTTTGTAGGCTTGTTTATCTCATTTTGAGTGTAGGTCTCACAAAAAATATCCTTTTTATTTTCATATATCTATTGCTTATTGTCTGTTTTTTTTTCCATTTCTCTAACTATTTGTCTTTGCTGGTTTATATGTATCTTTTCTCAGATCTCTGTTGTTTTTATATTGTTTCTGTTATTTTCATTTCATCTTCTTGTTTATACTCAGTGCAGGTGGTTTACTTAATCTAATGATCTACAGGCTTAATTTTCATTTTTTGTCAGATTTCACAATATATCTAATCTTTTTTGCAGGTTTTCAATCCATCTCTTTGCATTTTCTTTACTAAAATTTTTGTAGGTTTTCAATCCATCTCTTTGCATTCGCTTTACTACAATTTGTTAAATCTCACAGTCTTCTTCTGCAAATTTTCAATATACATATAATCATATCTTTCCTTTGTATCTTTATCTAGCATTTAAATCGTTGTTCATCTTTATTTAACAATAATTTAAATCTGTCAAACCTTAATAAACTATAATTCTTATTATATAATATCTACTTTAATCAGTATTTCAATAATTTTGTTCTAAATTATATATATATATATATATATATATATATAACAGCATACATTCCTTTTTTGCTACATTTCCGTGGTGTATTGCATCATTTTGTTTAATTATTTTTGCATCATATTTATTAATATGTATTTTATACCATACTGCAATTAATAAGGCTCATCGTAACTATCAAGTTGTTTAAGTTTTTTTTTAATAGATTTAAATAACATTCTTGCATCATATTTAAGTATCCCTTTTGTCTCTTAGCGCGGCATTACCCCTCGCAACCTTGTTTTTTTCCCAAGTTGCTCCTTCATATTGTGCAGCCCTCTCACAGATTTTGTGCAGTTGTGCAACCCTCTCACAGTCATTTCATACGAAAGAGAAAAGCATATTCTTTTTCTAATACAGAGATTTACTTAACCCTTTTCCAAACGCAGCAGTCCATTTTTTTTGTAAAGTTTTGCTTCTCCTTTGTAATGTTTTTGTAACGCTTTGCTTTGTTGGTACCTCTTGCTGCATTCAACTTGGTGGTGTAACTCTTCATCATTTCTGACTTATCTTATTTTAGTTTTAGTTTAAACAAAACTTTGACTTATTTTATCTCTAATTTCATTATTTTATTTATTAATAATTAGTGTATCACGTTTGTTTATTTCAAATTTTTCAAACTAATTTGGCTATCTTAAATACTTTATCTCATTAGTTTCATTAATCTTTTCAATTAGTTTAATTCCTTTTAGATCATATCATTGACATTAATTCCTATAAATTTTAAAAGTATTTGATTTAAATTTTTTTGTTTATATCTATTTGTTTAAACAAATCTTTGCATGTTAACCATTAAACATTGTTTATAATTCATTTTTATTCACTAATCCATATTTTATTTTAATATTAATCAATTCTCCTTTATCATTTTAAATATTTAATAAAATTTTAATTATTTTTTAAATTCAATTTGTACCATTCAAAGTGTGCTTAACATTAAATTATATTTATTTTTCTTTACCTTTATCATATTATGTTCATTGTATTTCACTTCATTTTATTTTATCTTATCATTTTTCTTAATTAGTCATGTCTACCCTCATTCCTGAAATCAAAGTGAACAGTTCTAACTATCATCAATGAAGATGTGGGTTTCTTTTCTATTTCATTTTAAGCATTTGCTAAGTTGCTACAGATACCTCTGTTGAACCGGCTACCACTGCTTCTCAAGCCGACAAAGATGCATGGGAAACTAAAAATGAAGAATATCTTGAAGTAATTGGTCTTTCTATTATTCCTGATCTATACATCTTGATTGAACATTGCACCAAATCCCATCAAGCATGGGACATTTTGAAATAAACGTATGACAGCTCCACCGAATCATGAAAGATTCAACTCCAAGACAACTTGGAAGACTTGAGGTATACATATTTCAAATCCATGGATGAATTCTTACTTAAATTTGATGCTATTAAAACTCAATTAAGTGGTTTAAGTGTTACTTTAACTGATATTAGATTAATTACTATCATTCTAAAGAAATGTTTTCTTAAAGAATTTTAACAGTTTATTACTAACATTCATTCTCAACTTCCTATTTCTAGTTTAGCTTCTCACTTAAGTTATGCTATTTTTCAAAATTGATTACGTCAAAAGGAAGCTAAGTTGTTGCAACTTGGTATTCTTAGACCTAATGAACATGTTTTTGTGTCTAAATATCAAAATCAAAATAATAAAACATATAATCATAATACTTTTAATAATAATCATCATTATCATAATAAAAATAATAATTATCATAATAATAATTATTCCAATAACAATAATAATCATCATAATAATAACAATAATCATAATAATAGTTATTCAAATAACAGGTTTAATTCTAGACCCTCATATAACAATAATATCAATCATAATAATACTTATAATAATCAACAAAATAAGAAACCACATTGTACTTATTATGGAAAAGATGGTCAGCTAACTATTGCTTGTTTTAAAAAGCAAAATGATAAGAATCCTATGAATAACAATAGTCAAAACAATCACAAATCTCAAGGTAATCAATCTCATCGTGTCTTTACTACTTATTACAAAGCTTCTAATGCATTAGAATGGATTATTGATAGTGGGGTTTCTCACCATGTTCCATCTCATAGAGAAGTATTTGATTCTTTACAACTTGATACTACACATATTCATATTCAATTAGCTAATTATCATAGTTGTAAAGTTGATGGATTTGGTGATGTTAATGTTCCAAATGGAAAATTACACAACGTTCTATATGTTCCTAAATTGAAATACAATCTTCTTTCAGTTGCTCAGTTATGTCAAGATTACAAAGTTGAATTTCATAAGGACGTGTATTATATTATTGATCCAAACATTTATCATGGTGTTGCTAATGCTAACATGGATCATGATAAATTGTTTAAATTTTATGAGTTTGCCTCTTCAAGGTACTCTTTGAAAGTTAATATTGATTTCAATGTATGGCACGAAAGGCTCGACCATTTGAATTCTGATTATATTTCTTTGATGCAAAAATCTAACATGGTTGAAGGATTACCCCATATTGTTCCATCTAAAATTACATGCACAGGATGCATGAGTGGAAAAATGAAAAGGGAGCCATTTCCTCATGGTACTTCATGGATTGTGTCTCATAAGTCACATCTCATTCACTTTGACCTTTTGGGACCAATGGATAACACCTCCATACAAGGTTCAAAGTATGCTCTTACCTTTTTTAATGACTTTACTATAAGAATTTGGATCTATTTCTTGCATACTCAAGATCAATTTATTGACACATTTTCTAAATTTCATATGTTTTTGGAAAGGTAATTTGATTCTACGCTTATAATTCTTAGAACAGATAATGGTACATAATATGTTAATAATTCTTTTTGTTCTTACTTGAGATCTTTTGGTATAAAACATCAGCTTACTGTTCCTTATACACCACAAAAAATTGGTGTGGTGGAAAGGAAGCATAGAACTATTGTGGAAATGGCTAGATGTATGGTACATGAAAAGAATATGTATTACAAGTTTTGGGCTAAATAAATGGCTTGTGCCACTTATATTCTTAGTATAACTCCTACTAAAGCTTTGCAAGATATAACTCCTGAGGAAGCATAGTCCGGTAGGAAACCCAATTTACACCATTTGAGAATTTTTGGATCTATTGGTTAGATTCACACACCCAAACAAAAAAAAGGAAAAAACTAGATTCTAAATCTTCTCCATTTAATTTTTTTGGGTATGATGAATCTACTAAAGGTTATAGAGTTTATAATCCTACTACTAACAAGGTGCATATTGCAAGAGATGTTACTGCATAAAATCAAGTACATGATTGTTCCAAGGTCAAAGATGATGAATTTAAAGGAGTAACTATTTAACTCATGGAGGACCAACCTCCTATCCTAAACCCTACTCCTAATGCATCTATTTCTATTCCTACTAGTGTTAATAATGATGATGATGATGGTAATAATATATCTACTCCTCCTAGTGATAATTTTGCTCATGATGGTGATAATTTGGTTCCTGATGATAATGATATATTTACTCCTCATAGTGATAATTTTGTTCATGATGAAAATGATATTTACTCCCCATAGTGATATTTTCATTACTTCTAAGAGATATCCTAAATGGTTTAAAGATTTACTTAATGAAGGTGATGATTATATTACTAGAATGGGTGGACTTAGACCTAGGAGAATTAATTATTGCAATTATGCTTTGATGTCTTCTCTTATGAATTCTAAAGATCCTCAAAAAATTTCTCAAGCTAAAAATCAACCCTATTGGCAAACTGCTATGCAAGAGGAATATGACACTTTAATTTCTAATAATACTTTGGTTTTCATTACTTTACCTCATGGTAAAATAATGATTTCATGTAAATAGTAATATAAAACTAAATTGAATGCAAATAATGAAATTACTAAGTTTAGAGCTAGGCTAGTAGCAAGAGGTTTCTCTCAAATTCAAGGATTAGACTATAATGAGACCTTTTCTCCTATTGCAAAAATGCCTACAATTAAAGTATTTCTTTCTTTAGCTTCTAAAATGAATTGGCCTATTCACCAAATGGATGTTAAAAGTACTTTTTTAAATAGGGATTTGCATGAAGAAATATATATGTCTCAACCTCCCAATTTTATTAAAGAAGGTAATGAACATTTAGTATGTAGACTAAAGAAATCTATTTATGGTTTAAAACAATCTCCTAGAGAGTGGTATTCCAAAATCAATTCTTTCTTTATTTCTCAAGGTTTTGATAGAAGTAAAAATGATACTAACTTGTATATCAAGCATAGTGAAGATAAAATAATTATTATTATTTGATATGTTGATGATTTGATTATTACTTCCTGTTCTAACCATTTAATTTCTGATATTAAGTTTCAACTCAACCAAAAATTTGAAATGACTGATTTAGAGCTTCTACATTATTTCTTAGGAATGCAAATTTGGAAAACCCCTAAGGGTGTTTTTATTTCACAAAGTAAATATACTAAAGATCTTCTACATAGATTTCATATGAATGATTTTAATCATGTTTCAATTCCATTTGAATTAGGAACTAAGTTAATGATAGATATGGAATCTCCATTTATAGATGTTATTCCTTATAGACAACTCATAGGAAGTTTAAATTATCTAACTCTCACCAGACATGATATATCTTTTAGTGTTGATTTAGTTTCAATATTTATGTCCAAATCACAAAAAACACACTTCAAAATTGCTAAAAGTGTATTACGATTTATTAAAGGTACACTTAATGTAGGATTATTTTATGATGCAAATTCTGATTTTTTATTAAAAGGTTTTACTGATTCAGATTTAGGTGGAGACCCCAATGATGGGAAATCCGCTTGTGGGTATTGTTTCTTTCTTGGTTCATGTGTTATATCTTGGAAAAGTGAAAAAGATCAATTTGTTTCTCTATGTTCAATTGAAGATGAATACAAAAGTTGTACCAATTCCTCTAAAGAATCTTTATGGCTTAGAAGAATTCTTGAAGATTTGGGTCTACCTCAACAAGAACCTACACCTTTATATTGTGACAATAGAAATGTCATAGCCTTGGCAAAGAATCCGGTTTACCATACACATTCAAAGAACATTTCTCTCCACCACCACTTCATTAGAGAGTAAATTGAAGAAAATAAAGTGTCCCTCATCTATTCCAAGGGTGAAGATCAAGTTGCAGAAATTTTGACAAAGCCTCTTTCTAGAGAAAAATTTCAATTTCATTGCAAAAATTTGGGTTTGATACCCATTGATGTAAACACCCCAAGTAAAGATTAAAGGGGGGTGTTAGAATTAATAATATTTCCTTGGTGTATTATTTAAATTAGGATAAACCAAGGTATCCTAAATTGTATTTTTTCCTCTAGTCCAACTAGGAGGAAATGTCACATTTTTTATAATTTCTTTAATAAGGAAATTAGATATTCCTCCTTAAGAGGATTCTCACACTTGACACACACCGAATGTGAATGTGGCATTCATATAATATGGGATTTACATGTAACTCCATCACTCATCTCTATTTAAGAGATGCTTCTCCACACATTTTGTATAATCTTCTCACAACTCTCTCACTTATACTCACATTCTCAACTCTTGTTCTCTCATTGTTGTAATGAGCTTCTTTGGTGCAGTGCACCCATGACTGTCACTGATTGACTGTCATCCTGCAAGTTTATTGTTTTTCATAAATGGATGGATCTTAGAGGATCATCCTATTTTTTTTTTGGATCCATGTGTGTGTGGCCAAGGATCTCTTAGGCAATCTTATGAGCCTAGAGATGCCTTAGTCCATTTGGATCGCCTAGTTAGGCTTATGTTACTTTAAGCATGTTTTTATGTTTTTAAAATTCCTTAGTGTTAAATTACTTAGATCCATGTTATTTTAATCATTTTATGTCAATTTTATAGGTTTGGATTCATTCCAAAATTCTTTGAGTGCAAAAAGACAAGTTTTGCAAAATGTTGCAAACGTTGTCAAAAAGTTGCTCATGCAACTTCCAACAGTTGCTCGAGAGTCGCAAGATGGAAGCCCAACAGTCATAGGGAATTTTTTATTGATCAAAATTCACATTTGAAGTGTTCTTAAGTGCGTACTTTGAACCTACATGGTTAGAAGTTCTGGAATGTAACTTTGATGCATGGGAAATGGAATATGAAGCATTTTTTCTAAGCATTTCTAAGTTGTACGGTCGTGTCTAGTGTGAGATTGAGAAACTAATTTTATGTCTTGAAGGTATTTTGTGTTAATGTCACTCTGAAAATTATTTGAATTCATTTGGTTTTTATTTGATAAGTTTTGTTTGAGATTTCCAAAAAGTAGTCCAGGAAGGAGCCTATTTGAAGCACAGTTTGCAAATGGAGTCCTAACTTGCATTTTGTCTGGTGGATTTCTCTAAGATCCTGGAAAATGCAAGTTAGGATTGTGTATTTAATAATTCTAAAATCTCAAGAGATGGCTCAAAGGGTAAAGCCCTCATGCATCAAGCCCTAGGCTGAATATCTCAATGTATTCAACCTAGAATGAAGGAGAAGGAAGTATTATGTTTGTTAGAGAGTTTGGTTGAGTGAACTAGGAGTGGATTTGAGTCTTAGGGAGTTATTTGAAGACATTTAAAGAATATTTCAATCCCATGCACCCAATTTCCAGTACTTGCCCTTAAATCCAAGCCTAATTAGGCCAATTAGGTTTGCAAACTTGGTGAGTGTTAGGTGTTGCTGGAGTGGAGCTAGAGTATAGGGTTTTGGGGTCTGAAATAAATTCATAAAGGGTATCTAGATATATCCTTAGGTTTCTAGAAGGTGACTAGGAGGAAAAGTTAAGTTGGAAAAACCTCTTGGATAGTACTACAAGGAATTCTAGGACAGTCTTAGATAGGTATTGTACGGAAGGTGGAGGGATTAAAAAAAGGGTGATTCTTGGTCTTTATAACATAAGTAAGGTGTCCCAATAGTTATTTTGGGTTGGTGAGATCACTGGTGAAGACTTCTAGTTTGAGGCCTAAAATAGGGCTAGTGTCCCTAAGGCTCAAAAGTGTAAGATTTTGAATTGGATTGTATCTAACTGGGAAGAGTTGTAAATTGGTTCTACCACCTTGAATAGGTAGAATAAATTGTGTGGGAAAGGATCTAGGATCCTAGGAGGACCTAAGTTGACTTGGGTTTCTTATTGAAGGCAAAGGAGAAAGATCACACTTCTTGTTGTCACCTCTGCATTAGGTGGTATCAGAGCCTATAAAAACTCTTGGTAATAAGAATGGAAGAGAAGAATGATGATACTAATGGAGAGATCCCTATGAGGGTCACGAACATTGAGCTAGCCAAGATTGTGAGGGAGAAGGTAGCTAAGAATAAGAAGATGGAAGAAGAAATAGAGAAATTGAAGAGTTTTCAGATAAGTAGGACTAATGGTGATGATTTAGAGTCAGACCAAGAAGAAGAAGAAGAAGAAGAAGAAGAAGAAGAAGAAGAAGAGGCAAGTGATGAAGATAATACAAAGGTTCCAGAAGAGAAAATAATCTTAGAACCTTTGAAGGGAGTGGGTAGGAGAGATATAAAACCAGACTTACCAATGTTTATGGGAAAGATGGCTCCTGAGGAATGCATGGATTGGGTAGAGGCTCTAGAAAACTACTTTGAATGTGAGGATGTCCCTATCTCACAAAGAACAAAGATTTCCAAGTCCAAAATGAAAGGACCTACACTAAGTTGGTGGAACTTCCTACAAAAGGAAAGGGTGGAGAAAGAAAAGGACCCTATAACCACATGAAAGAAGATGTTAAGGGAAATCAAGAAGCAATTTATTCCTGAAGATTATGAAGTAACTCTGCATAAGAATTTACATAATTTGAAGCAAAAGGATCTTGATGTGGGATCTTACACTGATGAATTCCACAAAATCTCCATGAAGACAAAGACCCCTGAAAGTGAGAAACAAAAACTTGCTAGATACATGAACGGGCTCAAGTACAGTATTCAGGATGAACTAAGTTTTTTTTGTCCCCAATCTGTACACCAGTGTTATCAAATGGCTATGAATATTGAAGAGAAACAAAGAAGGAGAGGAGAACATAATAGTAGAGGAAGAGGAAATGGTTTCAAAGGTAGAAGAAGGTTTCAAGGAAGAGGATCATCTCCAAGACCACATGGAGAATCCAATCACCAAGAGTATGAAAGAGAGAATAATCACAAATGTAATTTTAGAGGGGGTAGAGGAAATAGAAGAGGGAGGTCAAGAGGTAGAAGTAACTCCACATTCACTAGAAAGTGTTTCTCCTACAATCAGGTCGATCACCAATCTTTTAGATGCCCAAACAAGGCCAGTACATCAGGAGGATGTAGAAGAGTCCAACTCACCCAAGATGAGGACTGTCAAAGCATCACTTCCTACCACACCACCACATCCAGACCTGCAGACCCTAAGCAAGGAGAATGCATAATTTTCAATAGGACACTCTTGAAGATGCCAACACCCAAGGAGCCCCCACAAAGGAAGAGTCTATTCATAACTCATTGCAAGGTACTTGGTAAGATTTGCAAAGTTATTGTTGATTTTGGTTCTATAGAGAATTTAGTTTCTAATGAAATGATAGATAAGATTGGTTTGAATAAAATACCCCAGCCAAGCCCCTATAAAGTATCTTGGCTTAATAAGGATCAACAAACTTTAGTAGATGAGAAATGCTAGGTAGAGTTCCAAGTAGGAGAATATAAAGATAAAGTTTTGTGTGAAGTTGTGGATATGGATGCATGTCATCTTCTCCTAGGAAGACCTTGAAAATATGATGTTGATGCCCAAAATGGGGGTAAGAAAAATGTGTATACTTTGAATAAGAATGGGATTAGTTACACTATGATGCCTCTCCCTGATTCTGAGAAAGACAAATCATTAACAAACAGTGTTACCTTAGTGGGAGAGAAGGAATTTTTGAAAGTCCTTAAGGAGAGAGACACACCTTGTTTTTCCATCATAGTAAAGCCCAAAATAGAGCCTAAGAAGACACCAAAAGGTCAAGAACCTCATAAAGTGTTCGCCCCAAAGAAGTAGCAGATTTGTTGAACAAATACAAAGGGATAGTTGCAGACAAGAGTATTGATGTTTTACCACCATAGAGGGATATTAGCCACTGTATAGACCTCATGCCTAGTTCTACCTTTCCAAATAAGGCTACTTACAAGCTGGCGCCTAAAAAAATGCAGAAGTTGCAAGACAGATTCAAGAGTTGATGGAAAAAGGCTTCATTAGGAAAATCATTAGCCCTTGTGCAGTCCCTGCAGTCCTAGAACCTAAGAAAGAGGGTACATGGAGGCTATGTACTGACTCTAGAGCCATCAATAGGATAACCATCAGATATAGGTTTCCTTTGCCAAGGATAGAAGATCTCATGGACTACCTAGGAGGAACAAAATATTACTCAAAGATTGATCTAAAGAGTGGGTATCATCAAATTAGGATCAGAGAAGGGGATGAGTGGAAGACATCTTTCAAAACCAATGAGGGGTTGTTTGAATGGGTAGTGATTCCCTTTGGCCTCTCTAATGCTCCTAGTACTTTTATGAGATTGATGATTGAGGTCCTTAAGCCTTTCATAAATCACTTTGTAGTTGTTTATTTAGATGACATATTGATATTTAGCAAAGATAAAGAGGAGAATTTATTACATATAGATATCATAATGAAGAGGCTACATGAAGAAAAGTTGAGGATAAATTTGTAAAAATGTGTGTTTATGCAAGAGGAACTGATATTTCTTGGCTTTGTTATCTCCAAGGGTAATTTTAAAATGGATCCTTCCAAGGTTGAAGCCATACTGAATTGGCCCACTCCAAAATCTTTTAGTGAGGTCAAAATTTTCCATGGGCTAGCTAGCTTCTATAGGAAATTTGTGAAGATTTTCAGTGGGGTGAGTGCACCAATGATAGACACTATCAAAGGGGGAAGGAAATGCAAGTTTTTATGGACTGATGTTGCAGAGAATTCCTTTGAATATTTGAAGACAAGAGTCTCTCAACAACCTATCTTAACTCTCCTTGATTTTCACAAGGTGCTCACCATTGAATGTGATGCTAGTAAGAGAGCTATTGGGGGTGTTCTCAGTCAAGAAGGGAGACCTATGGCATTCTTCAGTGAAAAGATTAATGAAGCTAAGACAAAGTACTCTACATATGATTTGGAGATGTATGCTATGGTCCAATCTCTAATAAAGTGGAGGCATTACTTATTGCCAAAAGAATTTATTGTATTTATTGACAATCATGATCTGAGTTTTCTTAATAGGTAGGAGAAACTGAACCATAGACACCTCAAGTGGATGGATTACTTACAAGCATTCACTTTCACCATAAATCATAAAAAGGGAGTAGCTAACAAGGTAGTTGATGCATTGAGAAAAAGGAATTTGGCTATACAAGAAGTGGCCTTGGAAAGTGTAGGTATCTCTATCCTTAAGGATACGTATCCCAATGATGCGGACTTCAAAGAAATCTACCAAGTGCGTTTGGAACTAGGAGATAGATATCACACTGAATTTGTATAATATATGATCCAAGAAGGATTGTTTTCTAAAGGGAGTCAATTTTGCATCCCTAATTGTTCCATGAGGGAGAACATCATAAAAGAGAAGCATTTTGGATGTCTATCAAGCCATTTTGGTCTTGAAAAGACACTTGAGCTAGTAAGAAAGTTCTACTTCTGGCCCAAAATGTAAACTGAGATAAGGAGATTTGTAGAGAATTGCGTAGTGTGTTAAAAAGCCAAAGGCACCAGATAAAATGCAGGATTGTACACACCATTACCCATCCCTTAAAAACCTTGGGAATCCATCAGCATGGATTTTGTATTTGGTCTTCCAAGGACAAAGGCGGGCTATGATAGTGTTTATGTGGTTGTAGATAGATTCTCCAAATAGCCCACTTCTTACCTTGTAAGACTACACATGATGCCTCAAGTATTGTAGGGCTATTCTTCAAGGAGATTGTGAGACTCCATGGTTTACCACTCACCATTGTTTCAGACAGATACCCCAAGTTTGTGGGACATTTTTGGCGTACCCTATGGAAGAAACTTGGAACAGATCTAGCTATGTCATATGCCTACCATCCTCAATTAGATGGACAGACTAAAGTCATCAATAGGTCTCTAGGAAAAAATTTAAGATGCCTGACAAAGGAGTATGGAGTGGCTTGGGATTCAATCCTTCCACAAGAATAATTCTCCTACAATGATTTTTTTAATAGAAGTTAAGGACTAAGTCCTTTCCAAATTGTCTATGGATCCCACCCTAGGGATGTCTTGGATCTAAGAAACATTTAGGATTTTGGCCAGAGGAGTGCCCAAGTTGAGGATTTTGCAGAGGTAATGAAGAAAATTCATCAACAAGTGAAGGATAGACTTCAACAAACCTCTAAGAAGTATAAACAAGTAGAAGATGCCAAGAGGAGAGATGTCCAATTAAAACTTGGAGATATGGTTATGGTTCACCTAAAGAAGGAAAGACTACCCAAGGAAAAGTACATGAAGTTGATGATGAAAAAGATAGGCCCTTTCAGAATCTTGAAGAAATGTGGAAATAATGCATATAGAATTGAATTACCTCCAACCATTGGCTTATCCCCCATTTTCAATGTAGCTTACCTATATCCATACAAAGGTCTTGTCACTGATGTCTCCATTCTAGGTGCTCAAGATCTACCATAGGAAAAGGAGCTACGAGATTCACCAAAAACACCAACACAAAAGATTGATTGTATACTGGACAAGAGGATAGCCAAACAAACTAGGAGATCCACCTTCTATGAATATATAGTCAAATGGAAACACCATTCAGTGGAGGATGCTACTTGGTTGACACTTGAAGATATCAAGAAGACTAGTTTCAATCTAAAAGATCTCCCAACTCAAGGGACTTGAGTTAATTTTGTCTTAGGGAGTATGGTGTAGTGCACCCATGACTATCACTAATTTATTATCATCCTGCAAGTTTCTTGTTTTTCATAAATGGATGGATCTTAGAGGATCATCCTATTTTGGTTTTTGATCCATGTGTGTGTGGTCAAGGATCTCTTAGGCAATCTTATGAGCCTAGAGATGCCTTAGTCCATTTGGATCACCTAGTTAGGCTTATGTTTCTTTAAGAATTTTTTTATGTTATTAGAAGTCCTTATTCTTAAATTCCTTGGATTCATGTTATTTTAAGCATTTTATGTCAAGTTGATAGGTTTGGATTCATTCCAACAATCTTGGAGTGCAAAAAGACAAGTTTTGCCAAATTGTCCAAAAGTTGTCAAAAAGTTGCTTGAGAGTTGCAAGATGGAAGCCCAATAGTCACAGGGAATTTTTGATCGATCCAACCTCACATTTGAAGTTTTCTTAAGTCCTTACTTTGAACCTACATGGTTAGAATTTCTTTAATGTAACTTTGATGCATGGGAAATGGAATATGAAGTGGTTTTCTGAGCATTTCTGAGTTGTACGGCTGTGTCTGGTGTGAGATTGGGAAACTAAGTTTATATATTGAAGTTATTTTGTGTTAATGTCACTCTGAAATTTATTTTAAGTCATTTGGTTTTGATTTGATAAGTTTTGCTTGAGCTTTCCAAAAAGCAGTCCTTGAAGGAGCCTATTTGAAGCACAGTTTTCAAATGGAGTCCTAACTTGCATTTTTTCTGGTGGATTTCTCTAATATCCTAGAAAATGCAATTTAGGATGGTGTCTTTAATGATTCTAAAAGCTCAGGAGATGGATTGAAGGGTAAATCCCTCATGCATCAATCCCTAGGCTGAATATCTCAATGTATTCAGCCTAGAATGAAGGAGAAGGAAGTATTATGTTTGTTAGAGAGTTTGGTTTAGTGAACTAGGAGTGTATTTTATTTTTAGGGATTTATTTGAAGACATCTGAAGCATTGTTTCAATCCCATGCACCCAATTTCTAGTACTTTCCTTGAAATACAAGCCTAATTAGGCTAATTAGGTTTGCGAACTTGGTGAGTGTTAGGTGTTGCTATAGTGGATTTGGAGTCTAGGGATTTGGGGTCTGACATAATTTCATAAAGGGTATCTAGATATATCCTTATTTTTCTAGAAGGTGACCAGGAGGAAAAGTTAAGTTGGAAAAACCTCCTGGATAGTACTACAAGGAATTCTAGGATAGTCCTAGATAGGTACTATATGGAAGGTGGAGGGATAAACCAAAGGGTGATTCTTGTTCTTTATGAAATAAGGAAGGTTTCCCAATATTTACTTTGGGTTGGTGAAGTAACTGGTGAAGACTTCTAGTTTGAGGCCTAAAATAGGGCTAGTGTCCCTAAAGCTCAAAAGTGTAACATTTTGAATTGGATTGTATCCAATTGGGAAGAGTTTGAAATTGGTTCTACAACCTTGAATAGGTAGAATACATTGTGTGAGAAAGGATCTAGGATCCTAGGATGACCTAATTTTACTTGGGTGTCTTATTGAAGGCAAAGGAGAAAGATCACACTTCTTGTTGTCACCTTTGCATTAATCTTGCTCACATTCTCTCTCTTTCTCTAGGATTTTTGCCTCATTAATATTATATAGGCAATGGGTTTTTTGTTATTTTTTCCCCTTTCAAAATACTTGTCTCATTATGTTGATCTTGGAGCATCTTGATGGTTTTGGTGAAATTTCTTAAAGCAATCTCTCTTTCATTGTGTTTATGGTTAAAATCTTATTTTTGCTCACTCACTTGGATTCTTTCTTTTAGCGCTCTTTTCATTTTTGAATGTTTCTTATAATAACTAGGATTTCAGTACTAAAACAAACTAAATCTACATCTACTACTCCTATTATGACTAAATCAAAAAAGGAGTCACCTGAGACTATTCAGAAAACTTACAGAAGAAAGAAAGAAATGACATCAGGCTATAAAGATTCAAAGGGTAAGAAAGGAGATAAGGAAAAAGTTGAAGAAGAAGAAGTTGCAACTGAATTTGAGAAGGAAAAAAAGGAATTGAGAGCTAGTGGAAATAATTCTAATATAGTAGGAAAACCTACTGAGGAAACTGACAAAGTTGACAATAATGTTATTCTTGACAACATTGTAAAAGATATTAAGGAATATGGAAGAATGACAGAAGTGTGAACTCACTTTGATAAATTTGACAGTGAAGAGAAAATGAAGATAGAAGTTGCAG
The DNA here is from genome assembly GCA_018584345.1 of Thuja plicata. Classification (NCBI taxonomy): domain Eukaryota; kingdom Viridiplantae; phylum Streptophyta; class Pinopsida; order Cupressales; family Cupressaceae; genus Thuja; species Thuja plicata. Next base: position 1,027,695 of record MU228285.1, on the reverse strand, counting down.
TTGTAGAAATTTTACATACTTTTTCAAAGCATCGAGTGAACTATTCAAGGCTATACCTGAGTAAATGTACAAGGAAGTTGACAAAAGATGGAGAGAAGCTTTGAAGGTTGATAGAGTAATGATATAACAAGAAATTGCACTTTTGGAACCTGAATTAACTACAAAAGAGGTAAATTTGATGGTTAAAGCAAGGCGAGGAGAATTTAAGACAAGAAACAGAGTTACAATAATTTTCATTGGTGAAATACAATCGATAAGAAATGAGACAATGGACTTATGGATAAATTTAGTAAGACTATGGCTAAAGAAAAAATAGTAGAAGAGAAAGGAAAAGTACAAGAGATAGAAAATGAAGAGATTAATAATTTTATCTCTGATATCCCAAAACAGATACAGAATATTGATATTCAAAGTGATGTTGAAGCACCTAAAGATAATATTTTTGAGGAAGTGACTTATAGAAAGGTCAAGATCATAAGGATTATGAAGATATACTTTCAGTGAACATGAAGCTAGATCTAACCAGTAAAGATAGCACAGTAAAGAAGAGAAAAATGAATAATTAAACTAGTTATGAGGAAGAAGATGAAGGAGAACCTGAAGATGAGGAAATGCAAACAACTATTGATATTACTCAGATAAGTCCTAAGGAGCTGTTGAAAATGTCTGATAAGCTTAAGGAGAAAGAAGAAAGATACAAATTGAATGGAAAGAAAAAGAAGGTAAGAATACTGAAAGAAGCCAAAAACATCATTAGGAATTTAGTACCTAAAGTCGGATATGACAAACAAGATAATCCAATTGATCAGTTGGGTATATTGGTCAAGGTTATTTATGATCAAGTACCTGACATGGAGAATGCACCAATGAAGTTGGCTATGAAATAATATGACAAGATACGAGATGATAAGTGTTATCATTTTAGTTGCACACTAAATTGGTAAATTGATAAATATTTTACATTGAATTATGGATTTTATATTTTTTGTCTTAAGTTGCAGAATTGTTTAAATTCAGAAGATAAAAGTACGCATGCAGCATTACAACTATAAACATCAGAAAGATTGCATAAAGTCAGAGAAGAAGATGCAGTACAAAATGCCTTGAAAGATGCTACAGCAAAATGCCATATTGCTACCAAACAGTCAAGTTCAATTGCCAAGATACAACTATATACTCACTGGTATTGCATATTTTTGAAGTGCCATGTTCAAATAGTATTGTTATATTTGAAATACATTTTCAATGAATTCACTGTTGTCGCTGATTAACAAAAGAGAAATGCTACAGAACTGAGCTTAAAGGTTATGAAAATTTTATCAGTATTTATTTAATGGATGTCACGAGCCCATGCTCGAACTTCATTGAATTCATTCTAATGTCTTTGAGTGTCACGAACCCGTGCTCAAACTTCTTAGACAATAAATAAATATTTTTTCATATTATTGCATTTCTTGTGTCAAGGATTCATATTTAGCATTAGTGATTCATATTCAGCATCAAACAGAGGAGATTGAGTTCAAACATGGTAGTTTACACCAGTGAAGTTAGGGTGTTCAATGTTTAAGAAAAATAATGTTTTTCAAAAATGACTGTTCATTTTTAATCAGCTGGACCACTTTAAGAGACAATGATGCTTAGGCTCTGGTGAAAGAAATTAGTAATGACTGGTGTTATAAAGATCAAATACATGGTCACTATTTTGTAATTGTGAAGCTTTAACAATTCATTTTATTCAGCTGAGCCATATTAAATTAAAATTAAGTGACTGGTGTGTGTTGTTGTTACATCAAGGGCTAGTACACAGTGAACTAATATCTTGCAAGAATTCAATGCGCAACATCAGAGGAATCATCTTTGAAAGTGCTTAAAATATCATGCATGGTAGAGTATAAAAATAGGGAACATGGTGGTTTTTTCTAGCAAGCAAACATCTATAAGTACAAACTGGCAGAGAGGCATGGAGTTCATATATTTCTCAATGGATTTGTAAGCAACAGTGTAAAATGGCTGGTGTATGTTAAGTTTTTTCCAAAGTGATAGCAAGTTAAGCCACGGCTTTAATTATATGTGGGTTATTCATTTTATGCTATCTAATGTTCATTCATGGCAGCTTGAAAGAAATAGACTATCATTTCTTTTCAACATTTTAAAATTATATCAAAAGGTAAGAAGACAGTAAAAGATATAATAAACTAATGTTTTCAAGCTACATACATGGAGTTCCTTCTAAAAGACCAAACTATGCAAGTTCGATGGATAACAAATCCCTATTTCAAAGAAAATGAAGGATATAGTAGAAATTATCTACATTTTTCATGCAAATGCTTGTGTCTGTTAGTCCAAGCTTCAGTCCATTGTACACTGTAAGCTTGACTTAGTCTGAAGTTGTGGCTGAAATATGCCAAGTTTCAAGACCGAGTTCATAAAAGATAACTCCACATATTTCAACCACATCTCAGACTAAGCCAAGCTTATAGTGGTTTAACTCAAAGTTCAAAGCCCATTAATCATGGAGGTTTTTGAGCAGTGTCAAGGAAAGAAAATCTCACATCAAAAGAGGGAAAACAAACAAACTTCATAAACAGGTGTTACTAGTTAAAAGAAATCGTTCTTACCGGTTATAGCCAAAGATTAAGTCACACTGAGCTCGAGTCTTAAGTCATCGCAAAAATCACAGCAAGGGTTCACGCCAGTCGGAGCATGACTAAAAGAGAAAGGAGCTTGAGGCCAAGTTCAAGCTCAAGGCCATGATTCAAAATGTAAAAGTACCCACAAGCCATGAGTTACAAAGTCTTAAGCTGAGAAGGAGACTCACATTCAAGCATCAGTTTCTAAGGAAGGACACAATCAAACACTAGTTTGAGGTTGAGAAAGGAGCTATAGCTCAAATACATCATTCACGGGCTATGAATATTCCTTCACAGTTTAATCTCAAGGCCAGTCTTCAAAGCTTAATGATAAAACTAATATGCTACAGCAAGTTCAAACAAAGAAAGAAATCAAAGGTAACTTATCTTTAAGTTACAAGTCACGGTGGAAAAAGAGAGCCCAAGTTTGAAGTGCTAGAAGCTCGAGCTTCTTATCAAAAAATCTAAGAAAGCAGCACCATATTTCAATATGTATGATACCATGCAAAGTTCTAGTGAAGTTCAACTATATGGAGCCCGAGCTCCTCTTCATGCAAACTCAAAATGCATGCTCGAGTTCCCAAGAACATGAAAACTACTTACAAAGAACTCATGATACCTCCAGTTTAGAACATGCAGATTATGTACAAATAACCCACAAATGCCAAGAAAAATAAATCAAATAGAAGTCGAGTTAATGTGCAGAAGACTCCAGGTTTCAAGTTGAGATGAATGATAGAAAGATCCTGAGCTCTTCATTGTTTTACTTCCAATTACAGTATGAATTTTTACTCAAAAGAATGAAGACACATTCAAAGATAACAAATAGTTCCAATCCCAAAAACAAGAAAAATGGAGTCTGAGTTTAGACAAACATGGCAGCACAAACCCTAACTTCTTTTCTTCCAAAAGCTACATAATGCAAATGAAGTGCAAAAATGCCTATGTTGAAATTTGATAAACTTTGGAGTCCGTGATGCAAAGAGAGTTAAAGATTTGTCCAACTACAGTACATGACAACCCCAATTCAAGTGCCACGATAGCTTCACCACATGCCATGATAGTGGTAGATATGGGTCATGTTGACCATAGGATAAAATTTTGGTTTTGATGGGCTTTTACTCATGCTTTCGAGTTAGGGTTTTTTAGGTTGAGTTAACATCTTAGGTTATTTTGGATATATTTTAGATGTTTTAATTTATTCTTTATATTGAGATATATTATAAAAGATGTAAACCTAAAATATAAACATTAGGAGACCTAAATCTAGGGGCTAGATTTTTGGCATCACTTATGCCATAAATTTAGGGTTTTAGAAAATCATGGAGGTCTTTTGGAAGCTATGTTTTTTTGGGGCATCATTTGAGCCTAAAATTCAGGGGTATCTATCTGTTTAGGAGCACCTTTTTGGGGGGGGATTTTATTTTTGAAATTATCTTTGAGAGCTATATAACTGAACCTCTTATTCATTTGTAAGGGTTCAGAATTTGGGGATTAAGAGGTATTGGTGAACATATTGTTGCTTTGCATCTTTTCCTTGTATTTTGTAACCACTTTTGCAGATTTTGAAGATAATAGAGCTAGCCTTATTATTACTATATCTTTTCTGAGTTTTGTTATCTATCCTTTCAAGTTTTTTACATTTAAGTGTATTGTTCCTTTTAAGCATAGATTAGTGAATTGTTCCAAATTTCTATTCTAAGTTATAAAGAATGAACCTTTTGTAGAAAGTACCTGTTTGTTGGTTGAGTTTTTATCATTAGTGGCACCAAGCCCTAATAGTAAATTCTTGGTCATCCTAGGTGTTGTGAAGTGAAAATTATTGTAGAGCTCGGTAATGTATGTCCTATAGGTACAGATTCACAATTCTAACAAATCTGAATTTGTTTTGGTGTATCACCTTATTAATCAGTATTCATTTTTTAGTTATCCTTCTCCCTTTTCTCAAAACCATAAAAAATCAATATTAGGTGATATTCTAAATTCAATAGGAACTGGCCTAGAATCTGGAGACTTGTTCTCTCTTCCACCAAGGAGAATGTTTCCAAGTTTCAACAGGATAGATAGATTCTAAATCAAGCTATAGGCGCAATCCTAATTGATAATAGTTTTTTGGCATCCCCAGTGGGACCTGAACTACTACATAGTACTTACAAGATATTATTTGTTATTGTTGTTTTGGTGTGAACAATAGTATTTCTTCCTTTGAGAAGGTATTTTACCAGCACCTGGCGACTCTAGTTAAAAGTTTTATTGCATATTTAGTTGCACACTTATTTTAATGAGAAATACTCCTACAAGAGAAAAAAGTGAAGGATTCATTTATCAAGAGTTACAGCCCAGTAGAAGAGGGAGCAGATCAGCAAGGAGAGATAGAACATCTCAAGCTACGGGGGAAAGGTCCTTTCTTAGGGGGTCTAATTTCTCGATGTTTGAAAATCCTATCTTTGAAGAACAAACTACCATTTCTGAAAGCCATGAGGTAATTATTGAAGTTTTTGGTTTTCTTGAAGATATAAGTGTTATTGACAATTCTGGGTCAGAATTACCTATTTTTGAAGAATCAGCAAAAGATCAATCTGTTGTTGTAGCATCCACAAGTGGCACTACTACCCCCAGATTGAAAACATACCAAAGGAAGGTAACTCAATCTAACAAGTATGGTGTACCGCCTATAATTTAGCAACAAATGCCACCAATACATATGGCTCAGAATTTTCCTTTTGTGGCCTTTGATGTTGGCAGCCCATTACAAATTGTTTCTCATCATGACATTCCATTGGCAACACTAAAAGGTTTGTCATATTTTAATGGTGAGAATCATACTTCAACAATAGAGCATATTAAAGATATTTTTACTCTTTGTGGATTACATCAAGTTACTCATGATGATGTAGCATTAAAACTATTAGCGCCATCGCTCAAAGGTAAAGCATTAATCTGGTTTAGAATTTTTCTAGTTAACTCTATTGCTACATGGGATGAGTTAGGGACTATTTTGATCAATAAATTTGAAGATAGGTATGATAATTTGTCTTTGGTTGAGCAGTTAACTACTATTAAGAGAAATATCAATGAGCATATTTCTGACTTCAATTTTCATTTTCAACAAACTTGGGACAGAATTCCAAGATCTATAAAACCATCTAATGACTATGCATTCCTTTTCTATTTGAAAGCATTTAACAGTGATATTGCACTTATGATACAATCTATGGGAGGTGATACTTTACCTAATGCTTATGATGTTGTTGTTAGAGCTAAGAACAGCTTGATACAAGCTATAAAATTACCTCCAAGGCCTCCAATGCCTTATTGTGCAGAGATACAACTAGTTGTACCAGTTTTCATACCACCTATTGTTGGTGTTCCTCCATTACTAGCACTTAATATGCAGGTTGTAGCAGAAGAACATGCTGCTTCAGCTCCTATTAGGGAGATAAAGGAGTGGACTATGGAGCTAAAAGACACAAATGACAGAATTCTGAGAAATTTGTAGAATTATGGCAATGAGATAACGAACCTGAAGAGGCATCAAGGCCAATACAATAGGTCTCCTCAAGTGAATTATCAGTAGAATAGGCCATTGAATCAAGCTTCTGGTTCAAACCAGCCAAGGCAAGCTCAAGGGCAGAAAAGAAGTTACAATCAAAGAGCTGGTCAAACATATAATTATGCAACTCTGAGTACTTCCAAGGAGTTAACAGTAATTCCTCAAGTTAATTATGTGCAAGAAGCAGAATGGTGCAACACATGCAATGATGGGAATTATTGGTTGGATTGCCCTCATGCACTTGAAGCTAGAAGATAGGATGTTCTGAAGGGATTGTCAATTAATAGCCAAACATAGGTATAGGATGATCAATCACAAACACAAGGTAATCTTGATGTGTCTTTGGTTAATTTTAGTAATGATGATGTTGTTTTAGCAGCAAATTTTGATCCAAACCAAGTGTGGAGACCTATAGCAGCAGGAACTAGGTCAAAAGTGAAGGTTGGAAATGACCAACATCCAAATGATAAAGTACAATAGCTTGTTATTATAGTACAATAGCCTACAAAGAAGCATTTACAAGCTCAAAAGGGACAAGAATAGTCAATTTAGACAACAAATGAGCCTACCATTTTAAAAAAGCACCAAAAGGTTAGTGTTCAGAACTTCAATATTGTTGATCATTTAAAGAAGACAAATGTTCCCTTGTCCATGTGGGATGTTTTGGCTCTTCTAGGCCAAAAGGACATGTTACAAGAGGCATTACAATCACTTACATTATTTGATGAAGTTTTGTCTCCACGAACACCTAAGGTTTTAGTTGTTGCAAATGCAGGTACATCCCAGAAATCATCTAATTTGATCAAACCTCCTCCATTTTAAGTTACTGTCATTATAGGACAGCACTTAGTCCACAATTGCATGATAGATTCTGGTGCTACTAGGTCAGTTATGCCCAAGAAGATTCTAGACCAGCTAGGCCTCAAATATGAACCACTTGAAAGAGGGGTATTCTAATTGGATGGGACAGCAGTTGCAACTTTAGGAGTTATAAGGAATCTGAATTTAACACTGGATGCTTGACCTAGTTTTTTAGTTCCTATGGATGTATACATTATTGATTTACCTCCTAACTTCTCTATATGCTTGTCAAGAGAATTTACTGCCAAGATAGGAGGTTATCTATCAGCATACTAGACTCACATGCTTTTCCGCACTAGGTACGGTACTAAGGTTACTATACCCTCAGAGCCCATTGAAAAATTATGTGTTGAACAATATGTTGCTAGTATTGGAAATGAATCAGCGATTATATCATTTGATCGGAGGAAATATCTGATGTTTTTGAAGCTCAATTACAAATAAGTAAATTTCCTGATGTTTTGTTAAATGATTGAGCAACTGACAATGTTATAATTTTAGATGACAAAATTGAGGAGCCAAGTCTGGGTAATTATGTTATCCATGAGGTTTCTAATTTTCTTCTAGCTGTGGAAAAAAGTGTAGATTTGGATCTCAAACAGCAATCTAACGTTGTTTGGAAGTTGTTTTTTGATGGCTCGCACAGAAAAATAGGTGCAGGAGGAGGTTGTATGTTGGTTTCACCAGAAAATGAGAGGTATTATGCTTCTTTTAGACTCACCTTTAGCTGTACAAATAATGTTGTTGAATATGAAGCCCTTGTAAATGGATTGAAATGGGTCATTAAAAGAGGTATTAGTTGTTTGCAAGTTTATGGTGATTCGAAATTGATTGTGAATCAAGTTAGGAATGTCCATGCAACTAAGAATGACTTATTAAGAAATTATAAGCATGTTGTATGGGATTTGATTGAAGGATTTGAGGCTTTTAATTCACAATTTATTCCTAGAAATCAGAATAAACATGTTGATAGGCTTGCTGCTGTAGGATCCCAATATGACATCCCAACTGAGATCAGCAATAGTAAAGGAATAAACTATGTTAAAGTAATTGTTAGACCTGTTGTCCCTAATAATGTTGATTGTTGGAAATTTTTTGAATCTGACCAGCATATTGTAAATTTTTTGAGAGAGGAGGCTAAGTTTGCGCAGCCAAATCAGAAAAAATTGTAGGAGCAGTACGAAGACCAAATCATTCATTTAAGAACAAACAAAATTCCCAAAGGTCGTGTGACCTTAGAATCTATGTTTGGTACTAATGATCAGTTTAAGAAAGATAAATCCAGCTTGAAGATCAAGGAAGAACATTATGAAGAAGTGACAGTTGCAAAGGATAAGGTGCTGAAACTTGGGAAGGTATGTACACCTTAAGAACGTCAAAACTTTGTCAACTTATGCAATGAATTTCATGATATAATTGCTTGGAGTTATTCAGACTTAAAAGGATTTGATCCTAATATTTATCAGCATAAAATAGAATTAGAACCAGGAGCCAAACCAGATAGGCAAAGGTAGAGGCCTATAAATCCCAAACTAGAGCCTCTCATGATTAAAGAGTTGAATAAATTGATTGAAAGTAATATCATCTTCCCAATCAAACATACTTTGTGGGTATCCAATCTGGTTCCTATTAGGAAAAAGAAATTGTGTGTTGATTTTCATGACTTGAACAAAGCTTCATTAAAAGATAGGCATCGTTTTCCTTCAATGGAACAAATTTTTCAAGTTGTTTTAGGTTTAGAGAAGTTTTCATTTCTTGATGGTTCCTCTGGTTACAACCAGATTTTGGTGAAGGAGGAGGATAGATTCAAGACAACATTTACAACCAAATGGGGAACTATGGCTTATTAGAAGATGTCATTTGGTCTATCTAATGCAGGTGCAACCTTCTAGAAGGCTATGGATAAGGCCTTCATAAATTTGATGTACAGGTTTGTACTTGTTAATTTGGATGATATAACTGTTTTCTCAAAATATGCATCAGAATATTTTCAGCATTTAAGAGTTATCTTTGAAAGATGCAGAGAATATGGTATCTATTTAAATCCCAAGAAAAGTATATTTGTTGTCCATAAAGGTAAACTACTGAGATTTATTGTATCAAAAGAGGGTGTCACTATTGAACCTGAAAGAGTAAGTGCTATCCTTGCCTTACCACTTCCTCTTCACAAAAAGGGCCTTCAAAGTTTCTTAGGAAGACTCAACTTTGTTAGAAGGTTCATTCTATATATTGCAGAATTAATAATGTCATTAACAGCCATGCTCAAGAAAAATATTACATTCAAATGGACCAAAGAAGGCAAACTCAGTTTTAAATTGATTAAGGAAGCATTAGCTACTGCCCCTACCTTGTTAAATCCTAATTTTTCAAAGGATTTCATTTTGTATGCATATGGGAATGTTGATAGCATTGATGCCATGTTAGTTCAGAAGAATGACATAGGTTGTGAATAACCAATAGCCTTCTTTATTCAAGGACTAAAGGACTATGAACTGCATTATTCATTTGTTGAAAATCATATACTTGCTATGATTAGAAGTCTAAAGAAATTCAGGCATATGCTTTCTAACAATTAAATTAATCTGATGGTTGTGGTGATAACATTAAGTTTTTCCATTAGCATACTTAAAGTGAAAAATATGATAAAGGTCATCAGTATAGGCATAACCAATAGACAGCAAGCATACCCGATGAGATGACAATGGCTATCATGAAAATGCTAAGTATAGAATTGTCCGATGAACACTGACAAGAGTTTAACCAATGACAAAGCATAAAGGACATTACCAATGGTACTATTTTGTGAACATCACCGACAGAGCAGAAAAGGCAAGAACCTGATGACTAGTTCAATTAAGGGACATCGATGAAGCAGAAAACTGACAGAGCAAAGAATGAAAGAAAACTGATAGACTGATAGAGCAACCCGACCATCAGAACCGACAGTCAGTTACAGAACCCGCAAAAAGTGGATCTGACTTTCCACTTCAAATAAAACATTGTAATTCTATTTTTAGAGTTTTTATTTGTTTTAAAACTTTACTTGAGGGTCAAGCAAGCATATTGTAAATGTTTTAAAGCATCCTAATGGATCTAAAACATAACTCACTAAAGATCAAGGTCAAGTTGTAAACCTTGGATCTAGAGTTAATTTGAAAAGCGTGAATCAAGAATAGACCAAGAAACTAGTATAAATAGATGTTCAATCATTTGTAATAGTATACATGAAGTAACTTGGATAAATGATTATAGCCATGAAGAGCATCTAAGTAGTAGAAGAGAATTCATGCAAAGTTCAGAAATAGATTATATCAGTTATCAAGAACACAGACAAGGTTACCGATGAGCAGAGACAAGGTATTATTCAAATCACTCAAGGTGATTACATATACATTGTAATCTTTACAGGATCAGTTATCAGCAATCAGAGATTGCATATACTATCAAATAAACATTTATATTGTAGTTGCATTCTAACAAGTGCATCACATCATAAATCCTTTTGTAGAAGGTGGACTTAACAGTTCTTTGATAAATCTCTTAACAGAGTGCACACTTAACAGTGTTGCTAAATCTTCAAACAAATTAGATCGTAACAGGTCTCCACTCTAATACTCCTAATAGGGTAGATCATTAGAAGTGATCAAATTGTAAGCCTTAACTGGCTCCCTTCTTATCTGTAGATAGTGAAGTTTTGTGGGTAGACATCCCCACCGCAGTTTTTACTTCCTAATAGGATTTTTCTGCGATATCATATCATGTGTTATGTGTTATTTACTTTCATGTATGTTTCTTGAATGTTTACACATGTAAAGAAATTATATTATGATTTCACATCCATAAAGAAAGATAAACAGAAAGATGGGAATATACAAATCTGATGACACAAAGGTTAATGGGACAACCACATAAAAAGTTTTAGAGGTACTAATTCACCCCTCCCCTCTTAGTACATCATTCCAATAATTCCAACAATTGGTATCAGAGCTAAGTTTCTTTCTTGAAAAGCTTAAAGACTTAAGAGAAAAGATCAACACAATGGAAAAGTACAGACTGGACAAGACTATTGAGAATGAGAAGTTACAAATTCAGATTTACTATGAGCAGTATAAAGAGGTGAGAGTAAGCATGAGAAAGTTTCTTGATGAAAGAAAGATTATGGAAAATAGGCATAATGTGAAATATTATCAAGAAGAGGAGATTCCAAATTACTTCAACACAGCTGAAACATCAACAAGCAAAGCTTTAGACACATCAGTAGAAGAGATCACAAGTCTACAAGAAGTCAATCTACATCTGACAGAGCAAATCAAAATGCTGCAAATCGATCAAGAGACTCAGATGGTAAAAATTATTGATGTCATGAATGATTCAAAAAAATCTGACTTAGATAGAACATTGGCTATTGATGATAGGAGGAAAATTACATAGAAGCTACAAGAAAATGAATCATAGATTCAAATACTTACTGATCATCACCATGAGATTACCAACTAGATTATTCTTATCAGTCAAGATGAAAATAGATTAAATACTGAACTCATTGAAAGAATACAGATCATCGGTGAGCTAAGGGAAGAAAATGAGAAGCTAAAGCATGAAGTCAGAATTCAGAATTAGCACAATGAATTAATCAAGAAAGCTAAAGATAGCAATAAAAGAATGGATGATTTCCTTGACGGAAAAAGAAGAGTCAACAACTACACAGGTATAGGGTACACCGACAATGGAGAATCATCTAATCAATTAGGTCAAAGGAATTTTTATGAAACTCTAAGAACCAAGAAGTTGTCATGCAATCACTGTGGAAAACTAGGCCACACCTCAAACATTTGCAAAAACAAAATGAAAGGTATTCCTCAATCACAATCTACTTTCATTGGTAATTGTTATAAATGTCACAAGAAAGGACACAAGGCATTTGAATGTAGATCCAAGGTGACAAATCCAAACAAGGAAACCTACATGGACAAGTATTGTCCTACCTACAAAATGAATGGACATACACATCAGGAGTTCTAGAAAAAGAACAAGAAAGCATGGACACCAAAAGAACCTGATAATGGCTACAAACTGACAAGAGTCAGTAACTTATATGTTTGGGGCTATAACATGGGTAAATTACACAGCATGTGGAAGGGATGGTCATATATCTACCAACTGTATGAGAAAATGGATTAGAAGACCAAGAGGATGGTTCAATCTAGGTATGGCATGTTTACATTGTCATAAGGTTGGACATGTGATAAAAGATTGCAAAGACCAACTGATAGAAACAAGCACTTATCCCAATGGAAACACCATTGATGACATCAAGAAGATGAGAAACAAGATGTGGGTAAAATCTACAAACACTGAAGGTGTTGGAAAAAGCAATGCAAATGATGACGCCCCATCCAATGAATCTACTAGCATCACTATCTCCAACTAAATTGCACAAGTAAGTATGGAACTGCATTATGACAAGTTATATTATGCATCGGTTCCATTACATATTGATCATATAGACAAATTAGCATTATTTAAAATGCACAATAATTTTACTTGTAATATTATTGAAAAATAACCATCAGTTAATGGGTACAAATTAGCATCGGTGAACACACATAGAATAGTTAACATTACTTACCAAAATGTATCGGGCATTACCCAAAAGCAAATTCTCTAAAGTGTAAACTTACGAACATCGGTGATCTTTAAGCTGACAGAAGTTGTCATCGCCATTTTACTGACAATCATCGGTGAAGTCACCAAAGTTGCTAGCAACCTCGACACTTTACACCTACACTGAAGATGTCATTTATGCCTCAACCGATGAACTCAATCTTTGTATACCGATGATTTATTGGGCATTAATGATAGCTTAGGGCACAAAAGTTATAAAAGCATGATGGAAGAACTCATTTTGCACCCAAAATTTTTGAGCAACCAAGTAGAGCTAAGCAGAGCGATTGAAGAGAAGATTTAAGTGCAACCTCAACAATATTTTAAACACAAATCAAAGGATTCATGAGAAATCACAGAGATTCAGTAAGTACCTACATTCACCAACTACATTGTTTAAGTTACGAAAAGCCCTAAATTTCTAAAAATGATGGCATCTACTTCAACAATTAAAAAACTGAAAGAGGATAAGAAGAAAATGATTAATCTTATCAGCAAAAACACTTGTGTTGAACCTAAATACAAGTTGCACCCAGAAACTAGATCATAACCTGATAATTCTGGAGCGTTCTCTAGAATCCCACCTAGGGTTTTGCTGGTAGAGGATGTAAGGTCCTATATACACTGCAAGATCTCAGAATTAGGAGATCTAGACCTAGAAAATGCCTATAAAGAACTATGTGATGAAGCTGGAAACCTGAAAGAAGAGCACAAGCATCTAGAAGTGAAAGGTCTCGCGAATGTATTATACTTTCCCAGGGTTTTTAAGACCGAATGGATACGAGTAGTTATCAATAGAATGCATAACCAGACATTATGGCTTAATGAACCAAAATTAATAACAAAAGATGTTATTCATGCGGTTACTAGATATCCCACAACCAACAAGCCACAAGCTCATAAGCACCCATCCTTGAAGCAAGAGGAAAAGCTAACTGGTGCAAAATCAAATAAGAGAGGTCTCAAGGTCAGCACTATCACCGACAAGGAACTCAAGTTTGGTGCATGTGTGGTAGGATACAAAATATTTTAGGCTAGCAAAATGAACAGCATAGCAAGCACTGCTTTGAGAATAGCCTACAAGATCATAAAGCTGGGAAAGAATATGGATCTTTGCAGAGATTTTGTTGAATCAACTTGAAGAGAAATTGAATACCATAAGATCTTCATTAAGGACAAACACTTGTAAGTTTGGTTCCCTCATTATGTTCATATTCTTTTACTTTGAAGAATACATTCCTTCCATAGGCAAAGTAGTATGGGACACAAGCAAACCTATAACCATATAGATATGTGAGCATATAGAGTTATTAGGAATAGATATTGATGACCTAATGAATGAATATTTCAAAGGTATTAAGGAAAATATGCAAGCTAGAACAAGGATACCTGAGAGTTTGATAGAAGAGCACAAGGATGACATATCTTTTATGGTAGATACTAATTTTACCTATATCAAACTAGTAGTACCTAGGAAATCCTAGCTATCACCATTAGAATATGAGATCAAAATAGGACAAGCTACTAAGTGCATCAAGGCACTATTGAATGAACCAGTGGACAACAAGCAAGCAATATTTGGCACTTATGAAGAATCCAAACCAAATATCGAGAACAATCTTGTTGTCAAGAAAATTGTAAACAAAAAGAATAACATAATAAAAGACTTAACCAAGAAATTTGCAGTTATAGAAGAAGGTGAAGAGGAAACAGAAGGAAAGGAGGAACAAACTAAGGGCTAGTCACCTATTGGTGAAGATACAGAGAACAATGACTTAGAGGGTACACAAGAAAATTCACCACCTCCTCCTCCACCTAAGAGATCAAGAACAATGGCCGCTTCAAGAACAAGAAGCAAAATTACAAAGGAAACAACTCCTTCGCCACTAAAGAAAGGAAAAGTGAGAACCTATAAAAGGAAACTAGTCTCACCAAAAGAAAAATAGACCAAAAGGAGGAAGTTGACAAGAACTAGAGAAGATCTAGAAGACTCAACTATGGATGAAGCGGACATAGATGTGCAAAAAGGGAAAAAACCCTTAATTCCAAAAACAATTGATGAAATATGTAAGAACATCTCAGAATCACCATCTATTTTTTATCCTAACATTAGGAAATGGTTGAAATTTGATTTAGAGGATCAAAAAAAATTGAAGCTATAATAGCTAAAATGTGCAAACACCATTATGTTCCACTACAATTCTCAGAATATGACGTTCCCAAGGAGCTATCAGCGAGATTGTCTGGAAGATGGACATTTGCACTTCACCAAAAAAATGAGATAAGAGAAAGAGTACTATGCCTTCTGATTCAAAGAAGGAAGAGATAAGTGAAATGATGAAAAAGTATGAAAAGGAGTTCTCACCCAAAATGAGAGCATAAAAATTTCTCAAGGGGAAGCTAATTGAGCTAGATTAAGATAGCATTAAAAAGTGGTGCACGATACTTAACAAGCCCATTAAGGAAGCTACCCTAGAGAAGGAACATGTCATCATTAAGGATGCAAAATATAACTTATCAGTGGAATTGGACAGAGAAGAGAGTGAAGCAACCGCCAACCAGAATACTAAAGTTGCAGATGAGGTATGGCCCGACACTACTCTTGACAAAACTCAGAGTGAAGAAAGCCAAATTCCACCAAGTCCAATTCATATTGACTTGAGTAATGAAGAAGAGGTTACCAAAGAAGAATTGACAATAAAAGGTAACATAACTAAAGATATCAATGATAAAACATGGTTGGATAACATCATCAATGACACTACAAGAAAACACCTTGTACAAGAGGTGCAAAAAGATGAAGATATCAATATTGCACGGAGTAATACCGATGGACAGGATACACTTACTGGCACTAAAGAGGTCAATACATTGACCAACATGAAAATTTGGATACAAGCTATTGATATTGAATCAATTTAGGAGAAATCATCTTAGAAAGATGATGATATACCCAAGGAAATGGGTAATAATGAAAATAAAGATGCATCAAACACTCAAAAAGATACAAATACAGAGATTAAGGATGCAACCAACACTCAGCAAAAGGTGTCCACTGAAGAAGACAAAGGAGAAGATACTAAAACAGATGAAACATTGAGAAAGGATGAAGAGAAAGAAAAGAGTGAAGAAGCTAAGCAAGATGAGAGCATGAAATAAAAGGAAGATAAATTTGTTTATACACCCAAGGCCAATGAAGAGACATCTTCACAAAACCAACCGGTGGACTTTGAATAGAAGCAACAAGATGCTTCATCTTCTCAACCCTCACCTACAAAATCAATCCAATATTAAGGTCTACAAATGGTAGTTCACCAATTTGTCTCCCAGCCAAAGAAGAAGAAGAATAAGGTAATGAAGAAATACATCTTGGTTGTAACACTTGATGAGGTAATTGAAATACCCAAGTGGGATGTATCTACTTTAGATACTAAAGCACTTCAAAAGTTTGGAGTGATATGCCAAAGAAAAGCTATAGAGGAGAAAATGAAAAAGGCACATAGGGAAGCCCAAGTACTTGATAAAGCTAGGGATATACTACATCAACTTGTTTATGATACAAAAGTTGAAGATGGCATATCAATCATGGAACAAATTGCAGTTCTTACTGATGCCATCACCAATCAAAATGTAGATACAGAGAAGGCAATGGAAGAACAGGAAGAGATGAAATATCAACACAAATTGGTTGAAGAGATCAGTCAAGAAGTGGAAGAGAACAAGGTAAATCTCTCTGAATTAGCAAGTCAATTAGAACCTATGATTGTTGAAGTTGTTAGCTTAGTTCAGAAATTGTGCACACTAGAAAATTTCACAAAAGAAAATAGTGAAAAGTTGTCCCAACTAGATTCAGATCTGACAGCTAGTGCACAAAGTTTAACCTCTGATGCAAACACAATAAATTTGCATCGTGAAAAGATCACAGAGGTAAATAGATTGAGACAAGAGATATGGGATGCAGAGACATAGTTTAGAAATGAGGTTACCAAGCTACAGGCTCACATATTGCCAAACCTCACCACTCTGCAACAACACATAACAGATGCAAGAAATATGATCTCAACCCCAGAGATGTTTGTGGTAGATAGCACCTATTACATGCATGTAAGGATATCACTTGGGCACATGGATCTTGAAAATTTGAAGGAGAAATGGGAGAAGATGATGGAGGAAATCAAAGCTTCACACTCTCACATTTTTGACAAGTTGTAAGTACCTTTGCCCTCATTATCAAAAAAGGAGGAATGTATAGTACATATGTACAATACTACTTTAGAAGAAAGGAGATAAGGATATGTATAATGTATCTACAGCAAGGATAGATATGTACAATATATCAAAAAAAGGAAACAAAAAGGAGAAGTCAATTATATGTACATAAACTTACACTTACCAACATATGCATAGGGGGAGTCATTTAATGACTATGGAAGAAGTATACATAGGTTTCCATACTAATACATCAATTATGTTGTACATATCAGTTTCTGATACTAATGTCAAAGGGGGAGATTGATGACATTAAGTTTTGCCATTAGTATTCTTAAAGTGAAAAACATGATAAAGGTCATCGGTATAGGCATAACTGACGGACAGCAAGCATATCCGACGAGATGAAAATGTCTATCGTGAAAATGGTAAGTATAGAATTTCCTGACAAAAATTGACAAGAGTTCAACCGATGACAAAGAATAAAGGAAATTACCGACGGTACAATTTCATGAACATCGCCGACGGAGAAGAAAAGGTAGGAACCCAACGAATAGTTCAATTAAGGGACACCGACGAAGCAAAAAACTGACAGAGCAAAGAATGAAAGAAAACTGACAGACTGACAGAGAAGCCCAACCATCACAACCGATAGTCAGTTACAGAACCCGCAAAAAGTGGATCTAACTTTCCATGTCAGATAAAACATTGTAATTCTACTTTTAGAGTTTTTATTTATTTTCAAACTTTACTTGAGGGTCAATCAAGCATATTTTAAATGTTTTAAAGCATCCTAATAGATCTAAAACATAACTAACTAAAGATCAAGGTCAAGTTGTAAACCTTGGATCTAGAGTTAATTTGAAAAGTGTGAATCAAGAATAGACCAAGAAACTAGTATAAATAGATGTTCAATCATTTTTAATAGTAGACATGAAGTAACTTGGATAAATGATTGTAGCCATGAAGAGAATCTAAGAGCAGAAGAGAATTCATGCAAAGTTTAGAAAGAGATTATATCAGTTATCAAGAACACAAACAAGGCTATCGACGAGCAGAGACAAGGTATTATTCAAATCACTCAAGGTGATTATATATACATTGTAAGATTTACATGATCTGTTATCAGAAATTAGAGATTGCATATACTATCAGATCAACATTTATATTGTAGTTGCATTCTAACAAGTGCATCACATCAGAAATCCTTTTGTAGAAGGTGGACTTAACATTTCTTTGATAAATCTCTTAACAAAGTGCACACTTAACAGTGTTGCTAAAGATTCAAACAAAGTAGATCCTAATAGGTCTCCACTCTAATAATCCCAACAGGGTAGATCATCAGAAGTGATCAAATTGTAAGCCTTAATCGACTCCCTTCTTATCTACAGATAGTGAAGTTTTGTAGGTAAACATCCCCACCGCATTTTTTACTTCCTAACAGGAGTTTTCTGCGATATCATATTATGTGTTATGTGTTATTTACTTTCATATATGTTTCTTTAATGTTTACACATATAAAGAACTTATATTATTATTTCACATACATAAAGTAAGATAAACAAATAGATAGGAATATACAAATCTGATGACACAAAGGTTAATGGGTCAACTACATAAAAAGTTTTAGAGGTACTGATTAACCCCTCCCCTCTCAGTACATCATTCCAATAATTCCAACAATTAGTATCAGAGCTAATTTTCTTTCTTTAAAAGCTTAAAGACTTATGAGAAAAGATCAACACAACGGAAAAGTACAGACTAGACAAGACTATTGAGAATGAGAAGTTACAAATTCAGATTTACTATGAGTAGTATAAAGAGGTGAGAGTAAGCATGAGAAAGTTTCTTGATGAAAGAAAGATTATGAAAACTAGGCTTAATGAGAAAGATTATCAAGAAGAGGAGATTCCATATTACTTCAACACAGCTAAATCATCAACAAGAAAATCTTTAGACACATCAGTAGAAGAGATAACAAGTCAACAAAAAGTCAATCTATATCTGACAGAGCAAATCAAAATGCTGCAAATTGGTCAAGAGACTCAGATGGTAAAAATGATTGATGTCATGAATGATTCAAGAAAATCTGAATCAGAGAGAACATTGGCTATTGATTATAGGAGGAAAATTACAAAGAATCTACAAGAAAAAGAATCAGAGATTCAAAGACTTACTAATCATCATCATGATATTACCAACCAGATTATTCTTATGAGTCAAGAGGCAAATAGATTAAATACTAAACTCATTGAAATAATACAAATCATCAGTGAGCTAAGGGAAGAGAATGAGAAGCTAAAGCATGAATTTAGAATTCAGAATCAACACAATGAATTAATCAAGAAAGCTGAAGATAGCAATAAAAGAATGGATGATTTCCTTGATGGACAAAGAAGGGTCAACAACTACACAAGTATAGGGTACACCGACAATGGAGAATTATCTAATAAATGAGGTCAAAGGAATGTTTATGCAACTCCAAGAACCAAGAATCTGTCATACAATCACTGTGGAAAACCAGGCCACACCTCAAACATTTGCAGAAACAAATTGAAAGGTATTCCTCAATCACAATCTACTTTCATTGGTAATTGTTATAAATGTCACAAGAAAGGACACAAGGAATTTGAATGCAGATCCAAGGTGAGAAATCCAAATAAGGAAACCTACATGGAAAAGTACTATCCTACCTAAAAAATGAATGGACATACACATCAGGAGTGTTGGAAAAAGAACAAGAAAGCATGGACACCAAAAGAACCTGATAATGGTTACAAACCGACAAGAGTCGGTAACTCATATGTTTGGGACTATAACACATGGTTAAATTGCACACCATGTGGAAGGGATGGTCATATATCTACCAACTATATGAGAAAATGGATTAGAAGACAAAGAGGATGGTTTAATCCAGGTATGGCATGTTTACATTATCATAAGGTTGGACATGTGATAAAAGATTGCAAAGACCGACTGACAGAAACAAGCACTTATCCCAATGGAAACATCATTGATGACATCAAGAAGATGAGAAACAAGATGTGGGTAAAAGCTACAAATACTGAAGGTGTTGGAACAAGCAATGCAAATGATGACACCCCATCCAATGGATCTGTTGGAAACACTATCTCCAACTAAATTCCACAAGTAAGTATGGAACTACATTATGACAAGTTATATTATGCTTCAGTTCCATTACATATTGATCATATAGACAAATTAGCATTATTGAAGATGAACTATATTGTTACTTGTAATATTATTGAAAAACAACCATCAGTTAATGGGTACAAATTAGCATCGGTGAACACACACAGAAAAGTTAACATTACTTAGCGAAATGTATTAGGAATTACAAAAAATCCAAGTCGCTAAAGTGTAAACCGATGGACATCGGTGATCTTTGAGCCGATAGAAGTTGTCGTCGCCATTTTACCGATAATCATCAGTGAAGTCACCAAAGCTTCTAGCAACCCTGACACTTTGCGCCTAAACCAAAGATGTTATTTATGCCTCAACCGACGAACTCACTCTTTGTATATCGATCAATTGTTGGGAATTAATGAAAACTTAGGGCACAAAAGTTATAAAAGCATGACGGAAGAACTCATTTCTCACCTGTGATTTTGAGCAACCAAGAAAAGCTAAGCAGAGAGATTGAAGAGAAGATTGAAGTGTGACCTCAACAATAATTTAAACACAACTCAAAGGATTCACAAGTGATCATAGAGATTCAGTAGGTACCTACATCCACTGACCGCACTGTTTAAGTTACGAAAAGCGCTAAATTTTTGAAAATGATGGCATCTACTTCAAGAATTGAAAAATTGAAAGAGGATAAGAAGAAAATGATTAATCTTATCAGCAATAGCACTTGTGTTGAACCTATTCAGGCTTAGAATTGTCACCCTAAATTAGGCATTAGGGCTTCATGACAATTCTATCTGACAATGGAAACTTCCTCTAGCTGTGGGTAAACTATGGATGAGGAAGAGTCTCCGGAGTCTAGGTCAGTTCCTATTGAATTTGGGTATCAATATTATACTATCTTCTCCTGATTTTGAAAAAGGGAAAGGGAGAAACTCTAACTAAAATTGCATGAATAAAACTTGAAAAGGTGATACACCAAATAGATTTAGATCTCTCAAAGCTTCAAATTGACACTCACTTAACATACCCTAATGAACTCTGCAATATCACTCACTATCCAATACATAGGCTAATTAGAAAGTCGCTACTAGGGTTTAACCACAAATAGCAATCCTACTATCAACAATATGCATGTTCTGCAAAAGGCTTATATTCTGTAATCTAGAATAGGAAAAGGATACAATCCACTAA
This sequence comes from Thuja plicata, assembly GCA_018584345.1. Classification (NCBI taxonomy): domain Eukaryota; kingdom Viridiplantae; phylum Streptophyta; class Pinopsida; order Cupressales; family Cupressaceae; genus Thuja; species Thuja plicata. Next base: position 1,006,434 of record MU228285.1, on the reverse strand, counting down.
TCCATACTACAGATGTACTACACTTGAATTGTATAAAATTGAATAGGATTTGAACAAATGATCACAACCAGACGTATGAAAAAGTAGGGCAACTATATTCTTCTCAAAATCTGTATGCAGTTACATGTGTAAATTTTAGAATAATTGCAAGGAATACAAGCATCCTCTTGCACAAAATTGAAATCACAATCATGAACTAACAGTGGTTATAAAAGCATAAACAGATATCTTATAGGAATAATAAATTCACTAAAGCTCTTCTCTTCACAATTTGACCCCCCTCAACATGAAGCAAAATGATCCACTATATAGCCAACATGGCTTATTCCAAAAATATTTCCCCCCAAAAGCCCTCCATAATAGAAAACCACTTTAAGCCAAAAGGCTTTCACAAAATGCCCTAAATCTAGCCTTAAGACTAGCTCCCCTTTCTAAAGTTGACAAATAAAACATATACCACTATAAACTTTATCAACTTTATTTGAATACATGACATTCAAATTCTAAAAGCATAAAACCATACTTGAGAACCTGAATACCTAACTTAAAAGGGATGCAACCCCTAGCAACTCGGCATCATAGCCAATCATATCTCTACCGACACCATACTAGAGCACTAGATGTAACTATAGTTTGTTTAATCACTATAGCTTGATGTCGACATGACCATCTCCATGGAAAATATAGTTGTTATACTTTGTGGCACCAATAGTACCATCGTGGTATTGTGAAGGAGACGTTGATAGAAAGGCAACTGACATAGCATTTACTTCACTTTTCAGCGGACTCCAATCTTGACTAAAACACAATGCATTTTCTTTATCAGTTTCATTTTGCATCTTAGGGTTTTCCTTTGTGGCGCCACCATGTTGAATCTGAACCCTGATCTTCTGCAATGAAATCCGCCTCCACTTTGTGATGAAACTCAGGATTCATGTAGTTTCTGATTTTCCATAATATATGGCATCTTCCTGTTGTTTTCTCCTTCTAAAATGCCATGGCTTTTGGTCTTCCATTTTCTTGAACTTGTGTTTTACAGTGGGTTAACTTCAACTTAGAATGTTGGAACAATCTTTGAGGTGAAGTGTTTCAAAGCCATGACAAATGGCGTTGCATTCATGCTGAAACTTGGGATTTTGGAGTTGATTTTTGGTTGAACCACCACTGCAAGCTTCGAATGAATCTAATCTGTGGTTGAGATGGAGAGATACCCATGAGTTTTGGCTTTGGACTAGGGATGTCTCTTCCACAGCTTTAGACTCATCCCTAGTTTGCAGTGCAACATGGAGTTGGGAGAAAATACCGTGGCCACCACTATTTTTTCTTCGAATACAGCTCGACACCACTCCTCTGCTGGTCTCTTATTCACGACACTTGGCCTCTTCAGATAAGTTATCTTTATTATCTTTCTCACTGCATTTTCAAATGTAAAATATGAATACACTACTGTAGCCGATAATAAATGAGTTCTTTCTTTGCTTTGTGTCTTTGTTTGTTGTCGACTCCTCCATTGCGAACACTACTTTAGGCTTTGCTTGATGTCAATTGTAGTTAAAACACCCACATGGCTTTTGAACTGGTCTTTGAAGATGCACTTGCAGTTGTCTATCTTGATGCTTGTCTGGATTTATAGTGAACATGGGTTTCATGACTGCTAAATGCTTTAAAAACATTCTTCTTGGTGTCTTCGAACACAACTTTGTAGTAAGCATAAAAAATGCTTCTCTGTTTAGGCTGAACATTCTTTTACTCTGTTTTGTCTGCAAAACACAAAAACTCTCTTTCCAGTATGCTTGTAAAATTAAAATATTTATTTTCACCTAGTAATAATATGTGCAAAAAATGAAACCACAACATGTTTACATTTATGAAAATGTTAATGCACTTAGTGTAAAAACACACTGTTTCTTTTAAATGCATATAAGATCTTACCCATGGGGTTCAAGCATGGGCTCGTGACTCCCATGGGTCATACTCAAACTGAAAACCCTAACTGGCATAGATGTTTTATTATCATGAATGTAAAACCCTGCATTTAATCATGAACATTATCTTTCAAAACAACAACATAAGATGTATATTTAAACACCCTGTATACAGCTATCTCTTGAAAATTCATCTGAAGGCATGAAACTGTATCTTTTCAAAATCAGCATCTTATGAATTTTTTGGGTGGATAATTACTGATATTCTATTCATAATGTCTATCTTCTATACATTTTTTACCATTATGAAGGTATAAAACATGCTAATACTGAAACCTTTGATCTTTGTTCTGTACTTGCAGCTTTCTCATTTCTTGTTATGCATATTTCACTTTGCAGATTCAACTTTTTAAACACACATAACAGTATCCTTTCATGTCATAGAAAATATGCTCAATCCTTAGGCATGGGGGTTTCAATCTTGATCTTCAAAGATGAAATTTTAACTATTGTCTGAAGACATGAAGATGCACTTACTGTAACAGCATCTCTTAAACTCTCTTATTTGCATGAAGATAGTGAACTTCAGATTCTTTCAATTTTGCATTTCTCCAGTTTATTATAAATCTTTCTTTGCTCATGTGCCTCCTGTAGCATTTTTTGGACTCTTTCATGCAATTTGCATCTTCTTCTTCATTTAATATGTGATCAATAACTCCCTGAAATGTAAACCATCTTTCCTTCCTATAATGACTTATGTGAAGTTCGAGCATGGGCTCGTGACATCCACTGTATTTCATTTTTTTCTTCTTGTATTTAATCACATGACCACTTTTTGCACATATATCACCAGTCAATTTGTTAGGACAGCAGATAGAATAAATTCATTAATGTTTGTAGGTGAGTGTCATCCAGGATGACACTCATTTATGAATGTTGGTGAATTCATTTGTATTTACTATCCTAACAAGTTGATCAAATTTTAAAAAAAGGTTTCTCAGATGGAAAAGTCAAGTCCCTTTCATTTAGATATCTAATTATAGAGAAAATAATATCATTCATCAAAGTGAACATAAATAGCAAAAGTTTTCATGTTTAGAACAAGTCCCTTTAATACTATTTTTCAGATATTATGGATGAATGTTTTCTTGTTACATTGATTTCATCATATTGATATGCAGCATTAGAAGAATTGATTTTATGTTGTTTGTGTTCCATGTATTGCTTAGATCCAACTGGATCTAACATTCCACTTTCTCTCATGATTCAGGTTGAATCCTAAAAGACCTAAATGTAGATGGAGACATGGACTATGAAGACCTAGAAGCTAATAGTCAACCAGCAAGCAACCAACCACAAGGCAATGCATGGGACCCCTACTCCATACTTTCTATCATGCTTTCTATCCAACAATGTACTATTTATTTGACATGAAAAGGAAGATTAAATGTCACTTGTACATTACATTCAGTTTGAATGCACAATGTAATTGATCAATTATATATTAGAAATTCTGGAATGTGATCAACTCTTAGAGTATAAATGATAACTTTTGACAATGAATGTAATGACAAAATGTTGATTAATAATATCTGAAGGATAGTATTAAATGGACTCTTCTAAAAATGCAATTTTTCATATTTTTTCTTATTTTGATGCATGCTGCAAATTAGGGTAACAGAACCTAAATACAAGTTGCACCCAGAAATCACATCACAACCTGATAATTCTGGAGTATTCTCCAGAATCCCACCTAGGGTTTTTGTGGTAGAGGACGTAAGGTCCCATATACATTGCAAGATCTCAGAATTAGGAGATCTAGACCTGGACAATGCCTATAAAGGACTATGTGATGAAGCTGGAAACCTAAAAGAAGAGCACAAGCATCTCAAAGTGAAAGGTCTCACAAATGCATTACACTTTCCCATGGTTTTTAAGACTGAATGGATATGGATAGTTCTTAGTAGAATGCATAACCAAACATTATGGCTTAATGAGCCAAAATGAATAACAAAAGATGTTATTCATGTCATTACTGGATATCCCACAATCGACAAGCCACAAGCTCACAAGCACCCATCCTTGAAAGAAGTGGAAAAGCTAACTGGTGCAAAATCAGACAAGAGAGGTCTCAAGGTCAGCACTATCACTAACGATGAACTCAAGTTTGGTACATGTGTGGTAGGTTACAAAATATTTCAAGCCAGCAGAATGAATAGCATAGCAAGCACTGCTATGAGCATAGCCTACAAGATCATAAAACTGGGAAAGAAGATGGATCTTGCAGAGATTTTGTTGAATCAACTTGAGGAGATCATGAACACCATAAGATCTTCAAGGACAAACACTTGTAACTTTGGTTCCCTCATTATGTTCATATTATTTTACTTTGAACAATGATTTCCTTCCATAGGCAAAGTAGTGTGGGACACAAGAAAACTTGTAACCATACAGATATGTGAGCATATAGAGTCATTAGGAACATATATTGATGACCTAATGAATGAATATTTCAAAGGTATTAAGGAAAAGATGCAAGCTAGAACAAGGTTACCTAAGAATTTGATAGAAGAGCACAAGGATGACATATCTTTTATGGCAGATACTGATTTTACCTATATCAAACTAGTAGTACCTAGGAAATCCTGGCTATCACCATTAGAATATGAGATCAAAATAGGACAAGCTACTAATTGCATCAAGGCACTATTGAATGAACCAGTGGACAAAAAGAAAGCAAGATTTGGCACTTATGAAGAATCCAGACTAAAGATCAACACAAATCTTGTTGTCAAGAAAATTGTAAACAAGAAGAATAAGATAATAAAAGACTTAACCAAGAAATTTGCAGTTATAGAAGAAGGTGAAGAGGAAATAGAAGGAAAGGAGGAACAAACTGAGCGTCAGTCACCTATTGGTGAAGATATAGAGAAGAATGAATTAGAGGGTACACAATCAGATTCACCACCTCCTCCACCTAAGAGATCAAGAACAACAGTAGCTTCAAGAAAAAGAAGCAAAACTATAAAGGAAACAAATCCTTCACCACTAAAGAAAGGAAAAGTGAGAACCTATAAAAGGAAACCAGTCTCACCAAAAGAAAAACAGACCAAAAGGAGGAAGTTGACAAGAACTAGAGAAGATCTAGAAGACTCAGATATGGATGAAGCTGACATAGATGTGCAAAAAGGGAAAGAACCCTTGATTCCAAAATCAATTGATGAAATATGTAAGAACATCCCAGAATCACCATCTATTTCTGACCCTAACATTAGATAATGGTTGAAATTTGATCTAGAGGATCAAAAAAATTGAAGAATCTATAATAGCTAAAATGTGAAAACACCATTATGTTCCACTGCAATTATCATAATATGACGTTCCCAAGGAACTATCAGCGAGATTTTTCTACGAGATGGACATTTGCACTTCACCAAGAAAAAGAGATAAGAGAAAGAGTACTTGTTACTCTTATGCCTTTTGATTCAAAGAAGGAAGAGATGAGTGAAATGATGAAAAAGTATGAAAAGGAGTTCTCACCCAAAATGAGAGCATACAAATTTCTCAAGGGGAAGCTAATTGAGCTAGATCAAGATAGCATTAAAAAGTGGTGCAAGATACTTAACAAGCCCATTAAGGAAGCTAACCCGGGGAAGGAACACATCATCATTAAGGATGCAAAAGATGACTCATCAGTGGAATTGGACAAAGAAGAGAGTGAAGCAACCGGCAACCAGAATACTAAAGTTGCAGATGAGGTATGGCCCAACACTACTCTTGACAAAACTCAGAGTGAAGAAAGCCAAATTCCACCAAGTCTAATTCATATTGACTTGAGTAATGAAGAAGAGGTTACCAAAGAAGAATTGGCAATAAAAGGTAACATAACTGAAGATATCAATGATGAAACATGGTTGGATAACATCATAAATGACACTAAAGGAAAAGACCCTGCACAAGAGGTGAAAAAAGATGAAGATATCAATATTGCATAGGGTAATACTGATGGATAGGATACACTTACTGGCACTGCAGAGGTCAATACACCAACCAACATGAAAATTATGATACAAGCTATTGATATTGAATCAAGTCAGGAGAAATCATCTAAGAAAGATGATGATATACCCAAGGACATGGGTAATGATGAAAATAAAGATGCATCGGACACTCAAAAACATACAAATACAGAGATGAAGGATGCAACCAACACTCAGAAAAAGGTGTCCACTGAAGAAGACAAAGGAGAAGATAGTAAAATAGATGAAACATTGAGAAAGGATGAAGAGAAAGAAAAGAGTGACGAAGTTAAGCAAGATGAGAGCATGAAAGAAAAGGAAGATAAATCTGTTGATACACCCAAGGCCAATGAAGAGATGTCTTCACAAAACCAACTGGTGGACTCTAAACAGAAGCAACAAGATTCTTCCTCTTCTCGACCCTCACCTACAAAATCAATCCAATCTCAAGGTCTACAAATGGTAGTTCACCAATCTGTCTCCCAGCCAAAGAAGAAGAAGAATAAGGTAATGAAGAAATACATCTTGGTTGTAACACTTTATGAGGTAATTAAAATACCCAAGTGGGATGTATCTACTTTAGATACTGAAGCACTTCAAAAGTTTGGAGTGATATGCCAAATAAAAGCTATAGAGGAGAAAATGAAAAAGGCACATAGGGAAGCCCAAGCACTTGATAAAGCTAGGGATATACTACATCAACTTGTTCATGATACAAAAGTTGAAGATGGCATATCAGTCATGGAACAAATTGTAGTTCTTATGGACGCCATCACCAATCAAAATGTAGGTACAGAGAAGGCAATGGAAGAACAGGCAGAGATGAAATATCAACACAAATTGGTTGAAAAGATCAGTCAAGAAGTGACAAAGAACAAGGTAAAGCTCTCTAAATTAGCAATTCAATTAGAACCTATGATTGCTGAATTTGTTACCTTAGTTCAAAAATTGTGCACACTGGAAATTTTCACAAAAGAAAATAGTGAAAAGTTGTCCCAACTAGATTCAGATCTGACAGCTAGTGCACAAAGTTTAACCTCTAATGCAAACACAATAAAGTTGCATCATGACAAGATCACAGACATAAATAGATTGAGACAAGAGATATGGGATGCAAAGACATGGTTTAGAAATGAGGTTACTGAGCTACAGGATCACATATTTCCAAACCTCGTCACTCTGAAATAACACATAATAGATGCAAGAAATTTGATCTGAACCCCAGAGATGTTTGTGGTAGACAGTGTTGGTGATATTTCTTATTTGATGGTTCTCCTGGTTCCTTGTCCTTTTTTTGGTTCTAGCTTATCCATTTCAGTCCCTTCTTGTTCAGTCTGGCTTCAACTTTGCAAATTTTTAGGTTTTCATGCTTATTCCTTGCCAAATTGTCTAAACCCTGAAAAAACCCTAAAGCCTAGTGTTAAACGATGCATGTTTAAAACCCTTTTGCCATGTCTTATATTTCATCGTTACCTTTTTCAAGTCACTAAAGACATGTGCTTTAAGTCAGGTCGCTTGATCGCATAACCAAGATCGAATATGCCAAAACCTCTCCCGACTTAGTTTCTCCTTGTGTCGCGTAGTCTCGTTAAGAAATCGAATATTCTCTCTATGTCTCGAGACTTAGCGATTTCCTTTTAGTTGGGTTGTCGCTTGAATTCCATTTTATAAAGCTTTAAAAGGAACAGGACCCACCTCAGTCGGGTGATCACGAGAAGAGTCAACAGGTCAAAGAAATATCTCCCGACTTCGCGATTCACTTCATGTCGCATGATCGCTGGATCAGGATATTCAAACAGTTAAGGATTTTTCTTCAGTCGCGTGGTCTCGTGATTAATTGGCGGTTAAGACATAACATTCCCGACCATGTGACTAACGGTTTCATGTTAAGTGATTTCCTTCAGTCGGGATGTCGCCAGATCAGGGCGGTGAATCAGATTCCCAATGTGTATAAAGTGGACGAAAGAAAAGATAACATCTGTCACAGAACTAGTGGTTGTCACTGGGTCGCCAGAAGAAGAATAGGGATCAAGCGATAAGGAGACTAAGGTATGTTTACCCTCAGTCACGAAGTCTCCTGATAATTTAAGGGCATAAGGAAATGTAAAGCAATTAAAAGACAGCCGTGCGATGAAGGAGTTAAAAGATATGACGGTGGTCGCGAAGTCTGGTGATAAAAGTGCCCTAGGGAAAAAGTCCTTTCGACTAAGCGATTAAGGTATGTCGCAAGGTTGCTATAAATAGAAAAAGGCACGTGCTTCAAGTTAAAGGTAAAGACACAGGATCACGTGACAGAGCGACTGAAGGACTGTTTAATACATCGCTTACTCGCTAATGTTTTCAGATGAAAGGCATACAGCTCGCGACTGTGCGACGAGGAAAAAAGATAGCTGTCGCGCACTCGCCGATCAAAAAAGATAAAGGGAATAAAGCTCGCGAGTATGCGATGAGCCAAAAGAAGATAGACATCGCGTGCTCGCAGTAAATGATAGAATGAGGTTCTCATGCTTGCGAGTGGGCGACTAAGTCAAAAAGCAGCTCTCATCGCTCGGTCGCACATAAGATGAAAGATGGAGTTTTGAGCTTGCGAGTGAGCGACTAGGTAAAGTTTGCAATGAAAAAATGAATGTCGCTCAGTCGCCGAGGCTCAAGTGGTATGGAAAGTTATCTCGTGACTATGTGATGAGATAAAAAGGGAGGCGTCGCTTACTCGCAGGAATCAAAAAGATAAAAGGAAAAGTGGTGCGAGTATGCGACAAACACAAAATAAAGTTCAAAATTTAATGCATCGCTCACTCGCATGGATCAAAGAGAAAAGTATAAAAGTGGCGCGGGTGTGCGACTGACATGAAATAAGGATCAAAGACAACGCATCTCTCAGTCGCAGAAGGTAAAAAGTGCAGTGAAAATGGATGGCGACTATGCGATGAGAAATAAAAAAGATGTGTCGCTCACTCATGGGGATTTTTTCCAAGGGTGAAAATGTAGCAGCAGTGCAAACAAAATGCGTGAACTGGTAGAGAAGAATTTGTCAAAAGGGTTGATGGTGCATTCAATGTACGTTCACCATGTTCACCATGTCTAGAGCCCAGGTTGTTCATTTTGCAGAGGTGAGGTATTTTGCTTGATTTGCAGTGTTTCCAAAGGTTGATCGGAGAATTATAAATTTCAGAAAAATATGCACAGGTCAGTCAGCTGATATCTGAAATAGTTTCGTTTCAATATCGGTAATAAGAAATAGTTTCAGGTACTATAGGTGAGCAGAGTTATGACTGAGATTTCACAAGTACAAGAGCAGATATTGATATAGACAGATTCAATAAAGTATTGTTTCAAGTCTTTACAGTAAAGACTAACGTCAACAAGTTCCCACTTGTTGTACATCACTGATGCTAGATGGGATAGGCGTAAAGATGCAGGCACTGTGTATTCTTGACTTCAGGTAGCTACCAGACAGTGAAGTGAAAGCTAGGGAAGTTATGATTACACTCATGAAGGGAAGCCTGTGGCCAGATAGTGAATAAGATTTGATTTCTTTCCAGAAGCCTGATAATATTGACTAAAGAAACAAGCAATGTCTACAGACATTAAAGAGGATTGATGACAATTTAATGGAAGGATCAGATATTTTCAATGGGAAAATGTGACAGATTTGCAAGGATATTTTCAACAGATGAAATCAGATTTGAAAACTTCTTACTGGGAAAAGGGAAGAGATACTTTAAAAGTAAAATTAGATGTTCTCTCAGACAAGTGAAGTGAAATATTGACTAAATAATTAGATCTTTTTGAAAAGAGTAAAGAATGAGTAAAATCAGATTTGAGAGAAGGACATGTGTTGATTGCCTAGAAGTTTTAGGGTTTCTCCCTCTTCTATATCTTGCTTTCTTTTCTCAGTTGTAAGGGTTCCTTTTTCTCTGCCGAGAGCAGGTCCCTATTGGTCTTGGGAAATTTTATTGTAAGTTAT
>MU228285.1:979778-995796 GCA_018584345.1 Thuja plicata | reverse complement strand
AGTTATCATAAAAGGTAAAACCTGCCTGAGTATATGTGGAGCTCGAAAACAAAGAAGGACCTTATCCAGTCCTTAGCAATTAGGCTTTTCTTGTCCCTGAATCAGTATTAGGAAGCATGGTGTTCAAATAGTTATTTCAAGCACTGTGATTCATACAAGAAAAATCCCTAACAGACAGCAGCTATAACATGCATGTAAGGATATCACTTGAGCACATGGATCTTGAAAATTTGAAGGAGAAATGGGAGAAGATGATGGAGGAAATCAAAGCCTCACACTCTCACATTTTTGACAAGTTGTAATTACCTTTGCCCTCATTATCAAAAAAGGAAGAATGTATAGTACATATGTACAATATACTACTTTAGAAGAAAGGAGATAAGGATATGTATAATATATTTACAGAAAGGATAGATATGTACAATATATCAGAAAAAGGAAACAAAAAGGAGAAGTCAATTATATGTACATAAACTTACACTTACCAGCATATGCATAGGGGGAGTTATTTCATGACTAAGGAAGAAGTATACATAGGTGTACATACTAATACATCAAGTATGTTGCACATATCATTTTTTGATACTAATGTCAAAGGGGGAGATTGATGACATTAAGTTTTTCCATTAGTATACTTAAAGTGAAAAACGTGATAAAGGTCATCGGTATAGGCATAACCGACGAACAGCAAGCATACCCGACGAGATGGCAATGTCTATTGTGAAAATGCTAAGTATAGAATTGCCTAACAAACACTAACAAGAGTTCAACTGATGACAAAGCATAAAGGACATTACCAACGGTATAGTTTTGTGAACATCATCGATAGAGCAGAAAAGGCAGGATCCTGACGAACAGTTTAATTAAGGGACACCGACGAAGCAGAAAACTAACAGAGAAAATAATGAAAGAAAACCAACAAACTGATAGAGCAGCCCAACCATCAGAACTGACAGTCAGTTACAGAACCCGCAAAAAGTGGATCTAACTTTCCACGTCAGATAAAACATTGTAATTCTATTTTTAGAGTTTTTATTTGTTTTGAAACTTTACTTGAGAGTCAAGAAAGCATATTGTAAATATTTTAAAGCATCCTAACAGATCTAAAACATAACTAACTAAAGATCAAGGTCAAGTTGTAAACCTTGGATCTAGAGTTAATTTGTAAAGTGTGAATCAAGAATAGACCAAGAAACTAGGATAAATAGATGTTCAATCATTTGTAATAGTAGACATGAAGTAACTTGGATAAATGATTATATCCATGAAGAGAATCTAAGCATTAGAGGAGAATTCATACAAAGTTTAGAAATAGATTATATCAGTTATCAAGAACACAGACAAGGCTACCGACAAGAAGAGACAAGGTATTATTCAAATCACTCAAGGTGATTACATATACATTGTAATCTTTATAGGATCTATTATCATCAATTAGAGATTGTATATACTAGCAAATCAACATTTATATTGTAGTTGCATTCTAACAAGTGCATCACATCAGAAATCCTTTTGTAGAAGGTGGACTTAACAGTTCTTTGATAAATCTCTTAACAGAGTGCACACTTAACAGTGTTGCTAAAGCTTCAAACAAAGTAGATCCTAACAGGTATCCACTCTAATACTCCTAACAGGGTAGATCATCAGAAGTGATCAAATTGTAAGCCTTAACTAGCTCCCTTCTTATCTGCAGATAGTGAAGTTTTGTGGGTAGACATCCCCACCGCATTTTTTACTACCTAACAGGAGTTTTCTACGATATCATATCATGTGTTATGTGTTATTTACTTTCATGTATTTTTCTTGAATGTTTACACATGTAAAGAAATTATATTATGATTTCACATACATAAAGAAAGATAAACATATAGATAGGAATATACCAATCTGATGACACAAAGGTTAATGGGCCAACCACATAAAAAGTTTTAGAGGTACTGATTGACCCCTCCCCTCTAAGTACATCATTCCAATAATTCAAACATGTGCATCCTTTTGTTAAGGATTTTTTTTTTGAATAAAGATTTCAACACCAAAAGAGCTGGCTAGATCACAAAGGAAATGGAATATGACATTGAAATTAAAGTTACCAAGTTGGTAAGAGGTAAGGGTTTATGTGTAGTGCTTTCTAGAAATGGAGATAACACTCCAAAAGGTGATTCTTAAGTAGTTTTGGATTTAGAAGACAATGAACAAGTTGTTGTCCCAAATTTATAGAATGATTGGGTAAACGATATGATGGTTTTATTGCAAACATGACGTTGTCTTGAAGGTTTGGAAAGATCAAAAAGGAGGTATTATAGATTGCAATCCATCCCTTATTATTTACTGAATAATATATTGTATAGGAGGGATTATAATAGTGTATTACTGAGATGCATCAGTAGAGATCAAAATAACAAATTTATAGAAGAATTCCATAATGGATGTCATTTTTCTACAAGGACAATAGCATTAAATATAATGAAGGTTGGATATTTTTGGCCAAACCTATACAAAGATGCCTTTGTATGGGTGAGAAGGTGTTTGAAATGTGTTTTTTTCTCAAACAAGCAAAGGTTAGGAGCTTTACCTCTTAATCCAATTCAATTTGAACAGCCTTTTGTTAAGTGGGGTCTAGATTTTATTGGTCCCATAAACCCATCATCAAGTTCAGGTCATAGATATATATTGATAGCAACAGGTTATTTTACAAAGTGGACTAAAATTGTTGCATTGAAAGATGCAAATGAAACTTCAGTTATGAATTTCTTTGAAGATCTAATTGCAAGGTTTGGAGCAACTGAATCCATTGTTTTTTATAATTCTTTGGCCTTTTTAGGCACAAGAATTATTGATTGGGCAGTAAAGAATAATGTTTATCTTAGTACCTCATCCAATTATTACCCACAAGCTAATGGACAAGAAGAATCAACAAATAAAAATCTTATTCGCATCATCAAGAGGACTATTGAAGACAGCCAGCGAGTTTGGAGCAGAAAGTTAAAGCAAGCCTTTTGGGCTGATAGGATCACCCCAAAATGCTCAAAAGGTAATTCACCTTATATGTTGGTTTATGGAAGAGCAAAAAGGTTGCCAAATTTGATAGAGTTTTCTAGTTTGAGCCTTATCAAGGAATTGGATTTGCTGGACCAGTAGCTTATGGAGGTAAGATTAGCTTAATTGATAGAGTTAGAAGAGATTAGGAAAGAATATTTTCAAAAGTTGGAGGAACATCATGCTCAAATGAAGAAGATATTTGACAGAAAAGTTGTCACAAGAGTCTTTGCAGAAGGTTATTTAGTGCTCAAGTGGGATGAGATGAAGAGTAGACCTGGTAAGCATTCAAAATTTGGTGCCATTTGGGATGGTTCATTTGTGATTACAGGATGAAAATCCCATAATGATTTTTAGCTCTCAAATATTGAAGGAGAAGAATTGCCAATTCCAATTAATGAGATCCACCTCAAGCATTGCTTTTGAGATTAGTTGGTGTGAATAAGTGCTTTGCACATAGTTAGTTTCTTTCAGTTAGTGGAAGTTAGTACTTTTATTCCCACCATGGTCACATCAAGAAGATACACACCATGCATAATCAAGAACCCATTGGGGTTCCCAGTTATAAATGATGAATACCTCAATAATGTAACCATGGTGGATAGAGAAGTTTTTTAGATAATTTGCTTTGCAGTTTTAAAGGCAGAATGAACAGAAATAGCAACATCAATCACATAATATGTGCATGAACATCATGCCCATCACATGAGACATGGATAATTTCTATTGTCCCATATCATACACATCATGCTCACACCTATACCATGCAACCGAGGTTGTTGTTCAAGCCCATTCTACCTTTAAGTTTAGTTGGTTCCTATTTCTGGACAGCATCATCATCATCTCAATTATGCTCATCACATGATACATGGATAAAATTTTTTGTATCACATCATAAACATAAGTTCAGACAGCAATAATGAAATACAGGGAATTTTTCATTGATAGTTTTGCTTTCTCTAAGTGTTGTTCAGCACAAGTTTCAGTTTAGTTTTAGGCTTCAGTTTGCAGTTCATTTTCATTTTAAGAAGTTTAGTTATTCCTAAAACTTGAAGACTCTGGCCCAATGGATAAGCAAAAGGCAACAGGCTGATTTTTGTTCAGCAAGGAAACACCCCTGGGAGGTTGCCAGAAAATGTTATCATTTTATTTGCACACTAAATTGGTAAATTGATAATTATTTTATATTGAATTATGGATTTTATAGTTGATGTCTTAGTTTGCAGAATTGTTTAAATTCAGAAGATAAAAGTACGCATGCAGCATTACGAATATAAACATCAGAAAGATTGCATAAAGTCAGAGAAGAAGATGCAGTACAAAATGCCTTGCAAGATGCTATAGTAAAATGCCATATTGCTACCAAACAGTCAAGTTCAATTGCCAAGACACAACTACATACTCACTGGTATTGCATATTTTTGAAGTGCCATGTTCAAATAGTATTGTTAAATTTGAAATACATTTTCAATGAATTCACTATTGTTGCTGATTAACAAAAGAGAAATGATACAGAACTGAGCTTAAAGGTTATGAAAAATTTAGCAGTATGTATTTAATGGATGTCACGAGCCTATGCTCAAACTTCATTGAATTTCATTCTGATGTCTTTGAATGTCACGAGCCCGTGCTTGAACTTCTTAGACAATAAATAAATATTTTTTCATCTTATTGCATTTCTTGTGTCAAGGATTCATATTTAGCATCAGTGATTCATATTTAGCATCAAACAGAGGAGATTGAGTTCAAACATGGTAGTTTACACCAGTGAAGTTAGGGTGTTCAATGTTTAAGAAAAATAATGTTTTTCAAAAATGACTGTTCATTTTTAATCAGCTGGAGCACTTTAAAATAAAATGACTGATGCATAAGAGACAGTGATGCTTAGGCTCCAGTGAAAGCAATTAGTAATGACTAGTGTTAGAAAGATCAAATGCATGGTCACTATTTGGTAACAGTGAAGCTTTAATAGTTCATTTTATTCAGCTGAGACATATTAAATTAAAATTAAGTGACTGGTGTGTGCTGGTGTTACATCAAGGGCTAGTATACAGTGAACTAATATCTTGCAAGAATTCAATGTGCAAGATCAGAGGAATCATCTTTGAAAGTGTTTAAAATATCATGCATGCCAGAGTATAAAAATAGCAAACATGGTGGTTTTTTATAGAAAGCAAATATCTATAAGTACAAACTGATTGAGAGCCAGGGAGTTCATATATTTCTCAATGGAGTTGTAAGCAATAGTGTAAAATGACTGGTGTATGTTAAGTTTTTTCCAAAGTGATAGCAAGTTAAGCCATGGCTTTAATTATATGTGGTTTTTTTCATTTTATGCTATCCAATGTTCATTCATGGCAGCTTGAAAGAAATAGACTATCATTTTTTTTCAACATTTTAAAAGTATATCAAAAGAGAAGAAGATAGAGTAAAAGATGTAATAAACTAATGTTTTCAAGCTACAGACATGGAGTTCCTTCTACAAGACTGAACTATGAAAGTTTGATGGATCACAAAGCCCTATTTCAAACAAAATGAAGGGTACAGTAGAACTTATATGCATGTTTCATGCAAAAGCTTGTGTCTCTTAGTCTAGGCTTCAGTCCATTGTACACTGTAAGCTTGACTTAGTCTGAAGCTATGGCTGAAATATGCCAAGTTTCAAGACCGAGTTCATAAAAGATAACTCCACATCTTTCAACCATATCTCGAACTAAGCCAAACTTATAGTGGTTTAACTCAAAGTTCAAAGCCCATTAATCATGGAGGATGTTAGGCAATGTCAAGGAAAGAAAAGCTCACATCAAAAGAAGGAAAACAAACAAACTTCATAAACAAGTGTTACCAGTTAAAATAAATCGTGCTTACCGGTTATAGCCAAATATTAAGTCACACTGAGCTTGAGTCTTAATTCACCACCGAAATCATAGCAAGGATTCATGCTAGTTGGAGTAGTGAATGAAAGAGAAAGGAGCTCGAGGCCAATTTCAAGCTCAAGGCCATAATTCAAAATGTAAAAGTACCCACAGGCCGTGAGTTACAAAGTCTTAAGCTGAGAAGGAGACTCACAGTCAAGCATCAGTTTCTAAGGAAGGACATAGTCAAACACCAGCTCAAGGCCGAGAAAGGAGTTTTAGCTTGAATACATCATTCATGGGTTGTGAATATTCCTTCATAGTTTAAGCTCAAGGCCAATCTTCAAAGCTTAATGATAAAACTAATATGCTACAGCAAGTTCGAACAAAGAAATAAATCAAAGGTAATTTATCTTTAAGTTACAAGTCGTAGTGGAAAAAGAGAGCCCAAGTTCAAAGTGCTAGAAGGTCGAGCTTCTTATCAAAAAAGCCAAGAAAGCAGCGCCATATTTCAAGATGTATGATACCATGAAAATTTCTAGTGAATTTCAACTATATGGAGCCCGAGCTCCTCTTCATGCAAACTCAAACTTCATGCTCGAGTTCCCAAAAACATGCAAACTACTTACAAAGAACCTGCGATACGTCCAGTTTAGAACATGCAGATTACTTACAAATAACCCACAAATGCAAAGAAAAATAAATCAAATAGAAGACGAGTTCATGTGCAGAAGACTCCCAGGTTGCAAGTCGAGATGAATGACAGAAAGAGACTGAGCTCTTCATTGTTTTACTTCTAGTTATAGTATGAGTTTTTACTCAAAAGAATGATGACACATTCAAAGATAACAAACAGTTCTAGTCCCAAAAATAACAAAATGGAGTCTGAGTTTAGACAAGCATGGCGGCACAGACCCTAACTTCTTTTCTTCCAAAAGCTATAGAATGCAAATGAAGTGCAAAAATGCCTATGTTGAAATTTGATAAACTTTGGAGTCTGTGATAGAGAGAGTTAAAGCTCTATCCAACTACAGTGCACGACAACCCCATTTCAAGTGCCATGATAGCTTCACCACATGCCATGATAGTGATAGATATGGGTCATGTTGACCATAGGATAAAATGATGGTTTTGATGGGCTTTTACTCATTCTTTCAAGTTAGGGTTTTTTAGGTTGAGTTTACATCTTAGGTTATTTTGGATATATTTTAGATTTTTTAATATATTCTTTATATTGAGATATATTATAAAAGATGTAAATCTAAAATATCAACATTAGGATACCTAAATCTAGGGGCTAGATTTTTGGCATCACTTATGCCATAAATTTAGGGTTTTAGAAAATCATGGAGGTCTTTTGGAGGCTTTGTTTTTTGGGGCATCATTTGAGCCTAAAATTCAGGGTTATCTATCTGTTTAGGAGCACCTTTTTGGGGGGATTTCATTTTCAAAATTATCTTTAAGAGCTATATAATTGAACCTCTTATTCATTTGTAAGGGTTCATAATTTGGGGATTAAGAGGTATTAGTGAACATATTGTTCCTTTGCATCTTTTCCTTGTATTTTGTAACCATTTTGCATATTTTGAAGATAATAGAGTTGGCCTTATTATTCATATATCTTATCTGAGTTTTGTTATCTATCCTTCCAAGTTTTTTGCATTTAAGTGTATTGTTCCTTTTAAGCATAGATTAGTGAATTGTTCCAAATTCCTATTCTAAGTTATAAAGAATAAACCTTTTACAGAAAGTACATGTTTGTTGGTTGAATTTTTACCATTAGTGGCACCAAACCCTAATAGTAAATTCTTGGTCATCCTAGGTGTTGTGAAGTGAAAATTATTGCAGAGTTCAGTAATGTATGTCCTATAGGTACAGATTCACAATTCTAACGAATCTGAATTCATTTTGGTGTATCACCTTATTAATCAGTATTTATTTTGTAGTTATCCTTCTCCATTTTCCCAAAACCACAAAAAATCAGTATTAGGTGATATTCAAATTCAATAGGAACCGGCCTAGAATTCAGAGACTCATTCTCTCTTCCACCAAGGAGAATGTTTCCATGTTTCAACAGGATATCTAGACTCCAAATCAAGCTATAGCCGTAATCTTGATTGACAACAATAAGTTGAGAGAGATTATTTCAGTAGATACAAAGTCACTTACAGTTCAAGTGAATAAGGTGAAGGAAATACTACAAGAGATAAGATAGATACATGTAAAATTTTCTAAGTCTACAACTTTTATAGAAGACGTAGAGAAAAAGATATATGATGCTCAATTGGAGCTTAATACTTTGATTGTAAAGTTTGATCCCATTTCTAGTTCAGGATCATAATTCAATTGTAAGGTAAAATGGATTACTCACATAGTGAGGCAGTTGCAAAGTGAACAGTATAAAATAATTATTACAATTATGGAGATGCAAACCTATTTGACCCCCACTATAGATGTTATGAAATAGCATGTGATAAATAAAGGGAACACACTTATTTTACCAGTGGTGAGTACTTTGAGTGATTTGGAAGGATTAGCATCGGTTATACAGGGGAAAATTTTGTCTATGGAGCATTTACAAGAGTCTTGGGAGAGGACATTGGAATATGCAAAGAAAAACTTCAAGGATGTATTTGATAGAATGTAATTTTAATATATTATTATTTTTTTATTGTTGAAAAAAAGGGGGAGAATGTGTAGAGAAAGAATAAGAGAGAGGGTGCATAGAAAAATGGGGAGTATAAGTCTTATATATTTATGCAAATCATAATTTTTTTCTATCAATGCCAAAGGGGGAGATTTTTGGCATTATGGTAGTTTTGGAGGAGATATGAAGAGAGGTCATAATTTGAGGCTTAATTGGTTGTCATTGATGGAAATTTATTCATTTATCATTATTGCAGTGGTCGGTAAGAATTGTTCATGATAGATAAAGGGGAGTTCAACTATGTATGTTGACTGGTGTTCAGGAAGAACAGTATCAGATACAAAATTTGGTAGCGGTCGAGCTAAGGAAATATTTAGGTGTTGTGATCATAGATATGGCTTTTAAAAGGTAAGTGGAATCCATGATTCCAACCATAACATTTTATATCAAGTTTTGAATGAGTTATGTTTTGAATGAGAAAGCAGTTTACCTATCTGATCGTCGATCATAATTTCATATTAATTTTATTAAGGTGGTGGATCTGAGGGTGACATATTAATATTAATTACTGGTAATATGTTTAAGGATGAAATATTGGATGTTGTTGATGATGATTTTGAGGAGGTTGGCTAATATTTTGAGCTGGCTATGGTGGAAAGTTTTGGGTCTTGTGTGACCTAATGACAATCTATATAAGGAGCACCAAATCATTTGATTTAGGGTTGTGATCATATTTTAAGATTGGGCAATAACAAATTGAAGAAGAAGAGATTAGTTCAGTGTCAGAAAGGAAAGGTGCAGAAAGGATCTGATAGGCAATTAGTGTCATTCTATATATCAACATATCTTGTTGTTCGCTAGTAGTTGCAGCAGGTTAAATCCCTTGACAGTGTGAAATTTAACAAGTTCTTATTTTTAAATCCTTTTACAAGGTAACTTATTTATTGAGGTTTGAAATCCACTAGTGAGGTAGATCATAGCCAATCTTTTTGTATTCATAATAATGTACTAGTCACTCCTAATAGGGTGAACCCTCAAAAAGTGTATTTGTAGCTCCTAACAGGGAAAACTCATTTACTGTAGTATTGGGCTTGTGGGTGTCATCCCCACCATGGTTTTTTCCCTCTTTCAAGGGTTTCCATGATAAGATATCTATTTTATGTGTGTTGAGATTGTGGATGAATAATATCGTTTACTGTTATTTGTTTACTTCAGTTATATGCATTGTTGTTTGGAAAAAAATAGTGTAGTTACTCATATCAGTGGTTGAATTAGTTCATTACTTGTTTGTACTGATTCACCCCCCCCCCCCCGCCCCTCAGTCATAATATTTCCAACACATTATTCTACCATAATCTTGATTGAGCACACATCCAACCAAACATTATGGACAAACCTAATCAACAAGGGTTTTGATATACTTTTTATAAGCTCTTTTGACCTCTTTATCCTAATCTTGATATGTGGCTTTTATTTGTGGTTTTGAGTGCTTTTAGTTGTTATTGTGACCCTTTGAATTCATTTCAATGCACACAAATATAATATCAAAACACTCAAATTCAACATTTTACATAGTTCATAAAATGGCCTAAAACCAGTCATGGAGGCTATTCACCATTGATGGACCTCCAAAATACTCAAAAATTAAAACTTAGTAAATAAAAAATCTAGTAAAACACATTGGTTCCCTACTACACAATGCCTCAAAAAAGTAATAAATTTCGCATTTCACCCATCCAATAAAATTTGGCCAACATTTCATTTTATAAAACTATGTTTTCAAAACCCAAGTTGGGATCTTTAAAAATAAGCAACGAAATAATTTGGTTTAAAAAATAAATATGTTCTATTTTATTAAATAACCATTTGCAAAAAAATTCAAACAAAAGATGGAGAATTGAGAGAGAAATTGAATTTCCTACCTCTCAAGTTGCCAAAACTTCAAATGGAGGCCAAATTCTACATACCAAAAATGAGGGCACGGAAAAGGAGCAGCAAGAAGCTTTCCCGGAGACAATTCCAACAAGCCATCCCCCATAAAAATTCACCCAATATATATCTCCCAACAAAAATCCCAAATTTTAAATGTAGGAGGGTTTTGAGAGCCACATTGTAAAAAAATACACTAAGTGTCTAGAAGAGTTCTAATTCCATAATATAAACTCAGTTTTGAGAGGGAAAAAATAATATTAAAATCCAAATATCCAATAAGCCCCAAAATAACCTCCAATTCAAAATCATGCAATTCTCCTTAAATTAAATACATATAAGACATATTTCACATTCAAATATTAAATTACTTCAACAATATTAAATTATAATTAATGTAGGTATTGAAATGATTACATTTAACAATTGAACGATTATGCACAAACAATAATTATGAGTGTTACACAAATATGCATTAGGGAAACCAAACATTACACAAATAATTAAGAAAAATCATCCAAATGAGGAAGGATGGCTAGGGCTAGGTAACATAATGGCCAATGTGTTGTCTCATATAATCATTGTCATGCATATGGGCATGCCCATACCTTTGGATCCAGGTGCACTCGATCCTTGGTACCTTTAATCACTAAAACATTCACGTGTCAAGGAACCAATTCATACATATATAAAATAGTTGAAGGGCATATATAAGAATATTTGAAGTAACTAGTGTCATTGGAAGGGTATTTTAACATTGTATGCATTTTCATACATTTAAATGATACGGTATCACCCCTTTTCACATGTACTCATCAATTAAAGCATAGTAATAATGATTTCATCTAATTAAGTGCATTAAATATAACATCAATAGTATTTCATAGAAATATTGAGCACATAATTAACCCCAAATAGGGTCAACAACATAACATCATCATCATCATATAATCCACTGAATCTAACATATATATCTAACACAACTTGCTTCATTCAATGATTAACCATATTCATGTTACTTTTCACATTTTAATATTCATATTAATATTTCAAATCACAACAATATCACCTCTTAACATATTATCCATTGATTAAATCACAATCCAAAATGGTAGGATATCGCACCACAACCAACTCATGATCACAATCATAGTAGGATCACTAGGTTCTCACAACCAGATACCAAAAGAAAGCATGTAAGTCAATGAACAACATAATCCAAATCACCATGAAGAAATTCAATGCATCGCAAGTTCAAAACAATCACTAAACATATCTCAAAATAAGATTAAAGAACCACAACTAATCCAAATCCAAGCTAAAAAATAATGGGCACATAATTAACCCCAAATAGGGTCAACATCATAACATCATCATCATATAATCTACTGAAGCTAACATATATATCTAACACAAATTGCTTCATTCAATGATTAACCATATTCATGTAACTTTTCACATTTTAATATTAATATTAATATTTCAAATCACAACAATATCATATCTTAACATATTCTCCATTGATGAAATCACAATCTAAAATGGTAGGATATCACACCACAACCAACTCATAATCACAATCATAGTAGGATCGCTAGGTTCTCACAACCATATACCAAAATAAATCATGTAAGCCAATGAACAAAATAATCCAAATCACCATGAAGAAATCCAATGCATCACAAGTTCAAAACAATCACTAAACATATCTCAAAATAAGATTAAAGCACCACAACTAATCCAAATCCAAGCTACAAAAAAGGAACAACTACAAGCACGATGTTATGTCTACATCATGAAGTATGAAATGCAGAAGATCAAATGAAAAAAGCACTACACCCTCCCTCCCAAGGACTAGGCTTACACTTTGAATCCTACACATCAAGAATAAGGCACACCAAATGTCAGATCCATAAATTATATCAATCATGCAAAAAAACATTTGAATCCTTCACAAATCTAGGCCACACCATGCAACCTTATTTTCCAAACATTAATGCAACCAAGTACATAACCAAATCACATGTCAAAAAGAGCATCATCATATCTCAAGGTCCTATGAAGGAACCACAATTGGTGATGGGAACTCCATCTAGCCACAATCTCCACCAAGAAAGGAACAAACACTAACAACTATACATCATCATGAGTAAATGAAGCAAAAATAGATCTCTTTATGGTCTCTTCTAAGACCAAGGCACAAAAATCATAAGGCTACAATCCAAAAATCAAGGTAAAAGATCGTCCCTTTGGATCAAAAAGAACTACCATTCTCATAATGAGTATAATTTGTTCCAAAAAGGGTATTATTCTCTTAACGATGAATACTTAACATCAACGAGTTCCTTACAATTTATGATTCTCCTCAAGATGCTAAATCCAACATAGGGGTACTTAGAGGCATGAATATGAAGAATTTTCCCCTGAAAACTAGGAGCGCCCACACTGTGGAGGTTCAATAACCCCTACCTCCATAAGGAGGAGACACATCTTTCCAACTAAACATGAGGCATAAGAGAGAGATGGGATCTCTCTACCATCGAGTGCTCAACTATAGCCAAAACCCAAGTTACTCAACCCAACTTGATTATGTTTTCACAAACAAAAAGGTGATAGTAGGTCCCTCACAAGGGAATTTTCCTACACTCACAACCACAACCAAACATAGGATGTCTACTTCTGCCCATGAGGACTACATCCTCTTCTAGCTTTAGGCTAGGAACAATACAACTACTAAAGAAAACCCCTTCAACAAGGAATATTGTGAAGGAACATTAACATATATATGTAATGGGTATATATATAATCAATAGGTATTGAAGCACTACTAAGGCACTCCTCATCCCTACACTATGTCAACCATATGTGTAGTTTGGGAATCCACATCAAAAGTAGTATGATGAGTACCCTTAAGCAATAAACCAACAAGATCAATGGTGCATTAATCACATCAAAAAAAATCACTTCAAAAGAAATATGCATTATCAAATCACATTTTCAAGACCACACAAGATGAGTAATCATTGTATGTGGATTTAGTCGCACCCAACCAGCCACTATTAATAAAGATCAACCATGAAGAATACACATGATCTTATTATAGCAGGTAAGATAGTATACCAAAATTACCATAAGCCCATTACAAACATCCATTCACACTTCACTCAAAATATAATATAGACATCCTAAATTAACCATTACCACACAAGGCATGTATTAATACACACCAAGGAAAATTAATCTACATTCCATTATTATTCTAACTAATGCACATTTTGAAGTTCAAATATGATCAATCATACATCCCTTAACAATTTTACATATAGATCAAGAACCTTTATTCATATTTTGTTATAGAAAATATCTCATAATTAGTTTCACAATGCACACACTTGCACTCACATAGTAAAAAATTTTGAGGCATCTCTCTCTCTCTCTCTCTCTCTCTCTCTCTCTCTCTCTCTCTCAAATGCATATCAATTATTTTCCAACAATTCCATATAGAAAGATACACTAAGCTAATCACCATTCTAGTTGTCACCACACACAGACATAGAAATTTCTCCACAATGTCATCTCTAGTACATACTATCAAAAGTCCATCATGTGTTAGTAATAACTAAGAGGGGGGGTGAATCAATGGCTTCAAAATTTATCCTTCAAACTTAACCAACAATCAAAAAACCTCAGATCATTATGTCCCTACAATATGCATGCCATGAAATACTAATAATGATTAACTGTTTGTCAGTTTGCTCTGTCAATCCTTTTCTATCTTGATTACCAATAAGCAGTATGACTATTTACCAAAACTCAGTTATAAGTAGAGTATATCAATCAATCCAGAGTTAGCTATGTAAGATACAAAACAGTAAAGAAATGAATCATACACACATAAAACATGAATTTTTAACGTGGAAACCTTGTTAAGGGAAAAAACCACTAGGACTGGTACCCCAAATTTTCACTCTTCTGAAGTGAGCCCTATTAGGAGCCAACCCTGTTAAAGGTTACAAACACACTATTAAGTGCGACCTTGTTAGAGGATTTTATACATAGAGGTTGTCACTAAGTATCGGGCATCTATTGCTACCATCCTTGAATCAGCCTCCTTCTTAGACTATCAATAGGTATCGGGCAATTCCAATGCTACTTTCATCAATCAAACTTTTTGGCACTCCTTGGGATGTACCTTAATATTGTTGTCTAACTTTCAGTCACCCATTTTTTTGCAATATTGGAGTCATATGGTCATGTCATGTTGGTCTGGTCAGTCTGATGTCTAGGTCTAAGTCTTTCCTAAGACAGGAAGTCTTTGTCGGGTCCCCCTTCCTTTGCCATCTTGTTTTAGCTGGGTGGGTTGTTATCAGAGTTTCATTGCTTTGGGTAGGTTGTAGATCCTAACCCGGCAAAGATTTGTGCTCCAATCGATGTTCTTTCTCAAGCAGAGATCAAAGACTCGTATGGATCGATTCTACAGGCCTCAATGATCCTAATGCAACAAACGGCGAGCAATTTGGTTAAGAAATGAGCAAGAACGAGCTCGGCAGGATTTCAGAAATCATCTTCTCTCTGGTGGAATTCTACCTAAGTAGGTGATTTTTCGCAAAGAAGAATTTTACACTGTGCGGGTTTCGCACCTCTCGGGTGTTTTTTCGCAAAGAAGAACTTAGCACTTTGCGGGTTTCGCACCCCTTTGGTGATTTTTCGCAAGCTTATTTATAGTAAGGTGGGCCCGATGTATTAAAAGGGAACATTATTTCTTTAAGAGATCAAATAAAGCATGTGCTTTAAGTGGAGAAGCTCTTTTCTCATTTTCCTCGAGGAGAAGCCCTTTTCTCATTTTCTGCGAAGAGAAGCCAAATTGCAAATTTCCGCCAAGGAGAAGCACTTTTCCAATTCTCCACAAGGAGAAACTCTTTTCTCATTTTCCGCCAAGGAGAAGCACTTTTCCAATTTTCCGCAATGGAGAAGCACTTTTCCCATTTTCCACAATGGAGAAGCAGATTTGGTATTTTCCGCCGGAAGCATTCAGTTTCGGATTTTCCACCAATTGCATTAGAGGCCCGAGTTCAAGATAAAGACGGGGATTCTCGATATCATTTGAGGTTGAAATCGAAACCGAATAGCATCAAACATGTGAAAAACATAAGCAGTTATTTGACTCCGTGGCCCAATGGATTCAGCTCGATAATGCTAGTTGGAGATGAAGAGTTTCAGATTCTATAGTGACTATTCAAGTTCTCAGATTTAAAAAGTCTTTTTCTTTGCATTCTGTCTCTTTGTATTCGAAGAAGAGGGAAGGTCATTGGCTCTTAGAAGACTGATGTATTGTAGATTTATAAATTCTATAAATAATTCTGTATAGAGGGTCAGCAAACTTGTCAAAGAAGCAGTTTGATTCAATTTACAAAGCTGAATTCATGTTTGTTGTTCCATTTTCATAGTCTATTTGCATGGTGAATAAAAAGAACAGTTATAAGTGAAACTGCTTTTTCTTAATGAATGCCATTTCATATCAGAAATTGTGGTGTGATCAATTCCAGTTGGT
>MU228285.1:935363-954025 GCA_018584345.1 Thuja plicata | reverse complement strand
TACCCAAGACCCAATTAGGTCCACAAAACTCTACCAAATCCCTCACACATGAAAATAAGTCCACACAACTCCATCAAATCTCCCAAACATGCAGGATAGCCAACTACCCTGGGATGCTCCTGCATCAAATTCTCAGATGAATACATTGAATAATGCAATTGGGGATACAGGTCCTTGACCCATTTGTCCTACTTTTATAATTTACCCTCTCCTTATTTCATTTCTCCATTTCTCTTGATTCTCCTTTAGAAATGAAATAGTATCTCCCTCAAAAAATTTCAAGCACTATGTTGGGTTGATAAAAGGAAAGATCATGAAATATGATTGATAGTGGTTCAAAAAAGAATGGAGGGAGAGATTTGAATTTATATATTGAGAGGAGGGAAGATAAACAATGGATAATTTAAGTCTCGGATACGATCTAGATGTTATTTTAACCAAAAAAATAAAATCTGAAAAGGAGGTTAGAGGATTCTGGAAGCGGGAACACGAAGTCATTGTCCCTTGTTTCCCTCAAAAAACCTAAATGCAGCCTGGATCAGCATAACTCCAATTATGATAAGGGTATGGAAACTGAAGATGATGAAGGTGATGAGGAGTGTTCAACCGATACTCCAGGTAACAAAAATATTGAGGAGTAGGAGGAAATGGACACAGAAGAGGATGATAACGATAAAGATGAGGAAAAGATCTTATGGAAAAGAAAATGGGTTTTGATACGCCTGGTAATGTTGAAGTTTTTCAGGGTATGGGTAAGGTGCAATATCCTAGGAATTGTGATCAAAGCCTCCCTGAGAATATTGAAGCTTTGTAGGATCCTACACCTGGTGCCTCTGTGAAGAATAAAATCTCTAATTTGATGGAGCTTATGGAAAATCGGAAGGGTGTGGCAAGGGAGAAAGTCCCTTTCCTAGTTTATTATGCGAGCTCTATCAAACATGATATTTCGATCTCCCCTAAAGGAACCAATAAGATGATCAAGGATTCCAAAGATTACCAAACTTCCAGTAAGAACCTAAACCAAAATGAAGACAGTGTTCAATTGTTTATTGAGGATATGCGGATAAGAGGGAACCTACTTTGGGTGTTCTTCAAACGGCCAAGGCTATGTCCTTGTACTCTTATCGTCTTAACAGATGGACTTTCCATGAGATTAATAGCCTTAATTTTAAGTATTGTGCATGCCTCTCCTCTAAGATTGAGAATATGGAGCATGAGAACAAGTCTTCTTGCTCACTCGAGGAGAGATTGGAGAGTTTGTATACCAGAGTGGAGAAGGAGAACATGTTGAATAAGATCCTCCATAATGGTAATGAGAGCATCAAAGCTTTTGTTCATAATCTCAATACCCTGGTGGAGAAGCTGTAAAATTATTTCAATGAGAAAAAAAAAATTTATATGGATTCTGACGCTGGGGATGTTGATGTTGATGGTCAAGGCTCTGGCCCTGAGAGAGGGACAACGGAAAGCATGAAAAAAAATCCATTTTTTGTTCTGAAGGAGATTCTCGATCTCAAGGAGGTCATTCAGAAGATGTCTAATCTTGAAAAGGAGGTGGTCAGTATCCTTGGGGACCTGGCTTAGTTCTGGTTTCTTGTGTCTCTTTCTTTTGGTTTTTTTCTTACTGTTGGTTGTGTTGCATCGCTGGTTTTGTGGTGTTGGGTGTTTGTTGGTTTTTTATAGTGTTTTGTCTAGGGTTCTTTTTTTCTTATCTTAATATAACTTGTTTGTAAAAGGTTTCAGGTCCCTTCAAACCTAATTTTGCAATTAATCAAAAATAATGGAGAATTAAGGAGAAGATTTGATGATCAATGGTTGAGATTTGTTAAGAAGAATTGATTGAGAGTTAACTAATTTCATGATGGAGATTGATTGATCAGTTAATTTGTTTAATTGATCAATTAAGTGGATTAATTAATTTGTTAAGTGAATTGATTGATTTGATAAGTAAAGTGATTGATCAATCTAATGACATATTTTTCTATTAGTACGCAATGGAAAATAGTTTTGAACCATCGTTAACACCAACACTAAAAGACAGGCTTAGTGCAAACTGACAACAAAGTTTACAGTGTAACCTGACAGAGCAGGTTACAATGTAAACCGACAACACAGTTTACAAGTGCAACCCAAAAATGTTGAAGAGTAACCCGACAGAGTAACCCGACAAAGGAACCTAAAAGAGCAGACAAGGGAACCAGACAAATAGTTCACAAAGGAACCTGACAGGAAGACTAAAGATCAACCCGAGCACCAGTCTACTGAGAGATAGTTAGAATCCCGAGAAATGTGGATCTGACTTCCACGTTAGATAAAATACTTGTGTTTTATATTTAGATTTATGATTTTCTTTAAATCCATTTCTTAAGGGACAAGCAATGTAATTGTAATTGTTTTCATCAATCTAATTGATTAGAAACATGCAAACTAGGAGATCAAGGTCAAGTTGTAAACCTTTGATCATAGAGTTATCATTATAAAGCGTGAAACTTATTTACATCAATTCAATGTATAAATAGATGTGAAAATAAATCAGAACAAGATGATGTGATGATGATTGTAGCTGAGGAGCACATCTATGGACCAGACTGAGAGTTTTGTGTAAAAGAACAACAAAAGATGAAAACGGTTATCAAGAACCAGATTCAAGGCTACCAAGTAGAACAAAGGTATTGATCAATCACTATAGGTGATAAACATACATGTAATCTTTAATGGGTCTTTAATCAGCAATTGTAGATTGCATATAATCAAGTCAATGAATATTTTTGACTACATTCTAACAAGTGTAGCAAATAGAAGAAATCCTTTGAGAAGGTGGATTTAACAATCCTTTTGTAAACCTCTTAATCGAGTGTACACTAAACAGTGTTGCTAAAGCACTTAACAGAGTAGACCTTAACCAGTCTCCACATGTTACTCCTAACAGGGTAAGATCATTATAAGTGATCAAAATTGTAAGCCTTAACCGACCCCTTCCATTCTACAGGTAGTGAAGTTTTTGTGGGTTTCATCCCCACCACAGTTTTTACCTTCTAACAAGGGTTTTCTGTGTTACCAAATCTTGTGTCATGTGTGAATACATTTCATGAATTTTTACATGAAATTAAGTTTATGAATTGATATTACATGCATAAAGATAGAATAACAGAGATGGTCGGTAATACAAGCAATTGATTACATAAAGGATAAAGGTTAATTGACAAAAAAATTTAAGGGTACTGATTCACCCCTCCCCTCTCAATACACACCATTCCATTATTCCAACAGATAGGGCACTGGACATATCAATCTGAGCTACTTTTTTTGGATGCAGTTTGAATATGAGTGGAGGTTCCTCATAAATGTTCACCAGAACTGGTGTATCAATTTTTTCAGCCATTATGACCAACTTCAACAACACACAAATCTAACCACAGACTGAGATGATATCTTACAATACACAGGTTACAATTCACAAAAAAATTATATGAAGCTAGCTCAAGATAACAGAGATGGTCGGTAATGCAAGCAATTGATTACATAAAGGATAAAGGTTAATTGACAAAATGTTTTAAGGGTACTGATTCACCCCTCCCCTCTTAGTACACACCATTCCATTATTTCTAACAATTGGTATCAGAGCTAGATCTCTTATTTGGAAAAGTTTAAATACTTGAGAGAAAAGATCATACAATGGAAAGGTATAAGCTAGACAAGAGTATTGAGAATCAGAAGCTAGAGATACAGATCTTCTATGAGCAATACAAAGCTACAAGTATCAAGATGAGAGAACTACTAGATGAAAGAAAGGTTATGGCATCTCGATGTAATGAAGCAGACTATCATGAAGAAGAGATACTTGATTTATTTGAGTCATCGAGATCTACATCTAGAAAAGCATCAGACACATATGAAGGTACCATCACAAGTCTAAATAAAATAAATCAACGTCTGACAGAGCAAGTAAAGATATTGAAAATCGGTCAAGAGACATAGATGGTAAGGATGATTGATGTCATGAACAATGCTAGACAAGTTGAGCAGGAAAGAGCACTAGCTATTGATGACAGGAAGAAGATCACTGAAAAGCTACAAGAGAAAGAGTCAGAAATACAAAGACTTACTGAACATCATCATGAGATCCCCAAACAGATTATTCTTATGAGTCAGGAGGCAAATCGAATGAACATAGAACTCATTGAGAAAATAGAATCTATTGGTGAGCTAAGAGAAGAAAATGAAAAACTCAAGCATGAAGAATTCAGCAACAGCACAATGATATGATTAAGAGAGCTGAAGAAAGTACAAAAAGGATGGATGATTTTCTGGATGGACAAAGAAGAGTCAACAACAATACTAGACTAGGGTATACCGAGCATGGAGAATCACCATACCAAGCTTATCACAAAGATTTTTACACAAATCCAAGACCAAGGAAGCAGTCATGCAATCACTGTGGAAAACCAAGCCACACATCAAATGTTTGTAGGAGCAAAATGAAAGGTATTCCTAAATCCACATCTACATTCATAGGAAGTTGTTATAGTTGTAACAAGAAAGGACATAAAGCATATGAATTTAAATCCAAGGTGATAAAACCAAAGAAGGAAACCTACATGGAAAAATATTGTCCTTCTTGCAAAATGCATGGGCACACATCTCTTGAATGCAGGAAGAAGAAAAAGCAAGGATGAAAGCCAAAAGATCAAGAAAATGCTTATCAACTGAAAAGAGTCGGTAACTCATATATTTGGGATTATAACACATGCAAAAATTGCATAGCATGTGGTATATTTGGTCACATAGCTGCAAACTTCATGAGAAAATGGACAAGAAATTCCAGAAGATGGACTAACCCCAGAATGGCATGCTTACACTGTCATAGGGTCAGTCATCTAAGGAAGGACTACAGAGACCGAGTGACAGAGACAAGCATTTTTCCCAATGGCAACACCATTGAAGATATCAGAAGGATGAGAAACAAAATGTGGAGGAAAGCTACAAACACTGATGATGTTGGACCGAGCAATGCAACTGGTGACACCTTTACCAATGGATCTAGTGACATCACCACCTACACCTAAGCAGAACAAGTATGGAACTGCACTATACCAAGTTATATTTTACATCACTTCCATTATACATTGATGAAATGCCAAATTAGAATGATTAAAGATGCACTATGGTATTACTTGTTATGAATTTGTGAATTCAATCACGTTGGTAAATGCATACTAAAAAGCATTGGTGTACATACAAAGCTAAGTTGTCAATGCTTACCAAGAATCGTCGGTTAACATATAAAAGTTGTGTTGCTAGAGTAAATCGAGCATCGTTGGTAATCATGTAAAAAGACAATGTTGTATTCACCATATACCGAGATCCATCGGTAAACAAGTGGAAAGTCAAATGAGTTGACACCTACCTCGAGCATCGCGTTCTCACCAAGAATTAAGTTGGCATGTCAACCGAACAACTCTGTCTTCGACACCCGACAAGTGATTGAAGCATTAAATGTGCCACTTAGGGAACCATCTATAAAAGGACGACGGAGACTTCATTTCACTCACCAACGATTAAGAGCGAAGAAGCAGAGTGAAGAGTGACCAGATTGCAGAGCATTCCAAATATATTCATGGCATTCAGAAAGATCAACAGTAGCTACAATAGGTTAAAGTAAGTAACTAAGGACTCACCGAGCTCACTATTTATTTTACAGGAAAAGCCCTAAATTTCTCAAAAATGATGGCAACCACTTCACGAGCTTCCAAGATCAAGAACGCCAAAGAGAAAAAGGTTAACTTAATCAAGAACACTACGTGTGAGGAACCAAAATACAAAATTTGTCTAGAGGTTGCCTCACAACCCGACGACGTTGGTGTGTTCTCCGGAATTCCACCTAGGGTTTTTCTCGTAGAGGATGTCAGGGCATACATCCATTGCAAGATTGCCGAGATAGGAGATCTTGAGGTTGAGCAAGCTTACAAGAAGCTTTGTACATGCGGAACCATTAAAGAAGAGCAAAAACACATAGAGTTCAAAGGGTTGACAAATTCCCTAATGTTCCCAAAGGAATTTAAGACCGAGTGGATTCGGATAGTGCTGAGCAGAGTGCATGACCAAAACATGTGGCTAGATGAGCCAAAACCAATCACCAGAGATGTGATACACGTTGTTACTGGTTATCCTATAACCGACAAAGCCAAGGCATTCAAACACCCTTCTCGTCCCGAGATAGAGAAGATGGTAGGTGCAGAATGAGATGGCAGAGGATTGAAGGTAAATTTCATCAAAGATCCTGAAATGAAATTTGGTGCATGTGTGCTGGGCTGCAAGATATTCCAAGCTAGCAGGATGAACAACATTGCGTGTGGAGCAGTTGACACTGCCCACAAGATTGTAAAGAAGGGTCTACAATTAGATCTATCTGAGCTTCTACTGAAGTAGTTAGATGAGAACATGAAGACAATCAGGTATGCAAAGTCCAACTCATGTAAGTTTGGATCACTCCTAATGTGCATGTTTTTCGACTTTCAAGACTTCTTTCCATCTATCGGTAATGTCAACAGGGATACTACCCGACCAGTGACAATTCAAATCAGTGAATTCATCAAGTCACTAGGTGACAACTTCACATCAGTTATGGATGAATACTTCACTGGATTTGAGGACAGAATGCAGAAAAGAATGAGGATACCAGAACAACTGGTAGAAAAGTATAAGACTGAAATTTGTTTTATGGTGGACACTGATAACACCTTGATCAAACCATCTGTACCAAGGACAGCATGGTTAGCACCACTTGACTATGAGATAAACATAGATCAAGCCACCAATGCTATTGAAGCATTGTTAAATGAACCATTGGACAAGTCACAACCAAGGTTTGGAACCTATGAGGAAGCTAAGGAAAGAAAAAAAATAGGCTTAGTTGTGAAGAATATTGATAGAAAGAAAGACAAAATGGTAAAGACACTTAAGAAGAAGTTGTCGGTAGATGATGAAGAGTCAGAACAAAAGGACGACACCGAGGGACAGTCACCAGTCGGTGAAGAAGAACAATTGAGTGACTCCAAATCAATAGAGTCTAATGCACCACCACCACCTACAAAGAAACCAAGGACTAGTACTACTGCATCAAGGACTAGAAGTCAGACAACTAAAGATGCAAGCTCATCACCGGTAAAGAAAGGACAAGTGAGGACTTACAAGAGAAAGCCTCAAACCGGGAAACATGCACCAACGAAAAGAAGAAAATTAATCATAAGCAAGGAAGATATAGAGGACACTAAACAAGATGAAAAACCTATAAAGAACAAACTTCCTACTACAATTGATGAGGTATGTGCATCTATCATCAAGGGAGGTTCAATAACTGACCCTAAGATTAGAAAATGGCTAACTCTGAATCCCAAGGATCAAAATAAGATAGAGGAGGAAATCATCACAGCAATGTGTATATTCAAATATATACCAATACAGTTTGAAGGTAAAATGTCACAAGAACTTCTAGACAGACTTTCATCAAGGTGGACATTTGCATTACATTCTGAGAAACAAATAAGGGAAAGAGCCCTAGTTTCTATTATGCCACCCAAGTCCAAAATGGAGGAAATTGAAGAAATAATGAAGTTACATTCAAAGAAGTTCTCACCAAAATTGAGAGCCCACAAAATGCTATAGGGAAACCTAAATGAGCTTGACAAAGCAAGTGAGGATGCATGGAGAAAAATACTCGATGTACCTAAAAAGGATACAAGCCCCGAGAGAATATTAGCACTCACCAACAAGCCTCATAATGAAGAAAATTAGGCTACACCGAACCCAGAGCACATTCTAATAAATGATGTTGAGGATGTCAATTTAGTTGAATTAAACAGTGAAGCTAGTAAAGCAATGGACGACATTCCTCAAATCATGGAGTCATTAAAAGACAACCGATGTCACAGTCCAAGATGTGACAATAATAGATATCACTGAAGATCCTGCCAATGAAGTAAAGGCAAATGAGGATATTACTGTTACCTCCAACCAGACCAAGGAACATGACACAACAAAGGATGTTGCACAGGTGAATATACTAGGCCAAATGCCACTATTGATACAAGATATCAATATCATATCAGAAAAGGAGAAGTCACCTGAACCTGATGCAAGCATACCCGAGGATAAGGGTGAAGATGAACCGAAAAACACATCTGATAAACAGAATATAGATGGAGAGCAAAATGTAACAGATGGAGAACCAAAAGAAACCAATGAAGAGCATAATAAAGGTGAAGAAGAGAAGCAAGGTGATGCCACTCCTAAGGATACCAAAGGAGATGTTGCAGATAAACGGAAGGTTGGTGTGGAGACGTCCACTCCCAACCAACAAGTAGAAACCGAGAAGCAAGATAAAGGATCACATACTCCAAAGCCTTCACCAAGCACATCACACCAAGCAAAGGAACTTTCTATGGTACTACATACAGGTGCCTCCACTACACTTACCAAGAAGAAAAAGAAGGAGAATAAGAACAGTCCCACTGGATGAGATAATTGACATACCAGCTTGTGATCCAAGGACATTGGATCCAGACACACTTACAAATTATGTTGAACTTTGTAAAAGAAAAGCTATCCAAGATAAGCATAAGAAGGAGAAAAAAGACAGCCAGGTACTGGAGACAACAAAGGAGATAGTTCAGCAGATTGTACCTGATACAGACATTGATCAAAATGATTCTATCATTGATCAATTAGTTTCTCTTACCAAAGTCATCACATCCCTGAATGTAGATGTAGAGAAGGTCATAGAAGAATGTGCAGAACAAAAGTACTAGTACAAATTAACAGAGAAAATCAGCCAAGAAGTGGTCGAGAACAAGGTAAAGTTGTCTGAACTAGTCACTGAATTGGAACCAAACATTTTAGAAGCAATA
Organism: Thuja plicata; assembly: GCA_018584345.1. NCBI lineage: Eukaryota > Viridiplantae > Streptophyta > Pinopsida > Cupressales > Cupressaceae > Thuja > Thuja plicata. The sequence goes on along the minus strand of MU228285.1, from coordinate 945,119 downwards.
GGCTTAATTCAGAAGTTAAGCACTTTAGAGCGATTCACCAAGGAGAATAGTGAAAAGATTGCACAGATAGATGCAGATCTTATTGCTAGTGCACAAGGTCTCTCAACAACTGACAATGCAATCAAGTTGCATTATGAAAAGGTACTCGAAGCAAAGAAGTTGAGACTTAAAATTTTAGAAGCAGAATCAAAGCTCAGAGATTAGGTAACCGAGCTATAGACTCTACTCCTACCTAATCTTACACTACTGCAACAGCATATGACAACGGCAAGACAATTGATTGCCACCCCGGAGATGTTTGTCACTAACAACATCTATGATATGCACGCAAGGATTACATTGGAGCACATGGATGTGGAACACCTTCAAGAGAAATGGGAGAAAATGATGGAAGACATGAAGAACTCTCATTCCCACATTTTTGACAAGTTGTAAGTAATTACACCTTTGCCCTTATTATCAAAAAAGGGGGAAAATGATATGATAAAGGAGGAAGTAATATGTGTCCAAGAGGGAATTGATAAGGTGAAAAAGGGAAATAGTATAAAGTCAAAGTGTATATACATATACTATACCAGCATGCACATAGGGGGAGTCATAATGACAAGGTAAACACATGGTGTACATACTAAACATTTTAGTTTTTTGCACATATTAGTTTTTGATACTAATGTCAAAGGGGGAGATTGATGACATATTTTTCCATTAGTATGCAATGGAAAATAGTTTTGAACCATCGGTAACACCAACAACGAAAGACATGCTTAGTGCAACCCGACAACAAAGTTTACAGTGTAACCCGACAGAGCAGGTTACAATGTAAACCGACGACATAGTTTACAAGTGCAACCCGAAAATGTCGAAGAGTAACCCAACATAGTAGACAACAAGGGAACCCGACAGACAGTTCACAGAGGAACCCGACAAGCACACTATAGAGCAACCCGAGCACCAGTCTACCAAGAGAGTTAGAATCCCGAGAAATGTGGATCTGACTTCCACGTCAGATAAAACACTTGTGTTTTATATTTAGCTTTTTGATTTGTTTTAAATCCATTTCTTGAGGGACAAACAATGTAATTGTAATTATTTTAATCAGTCTAACTAATTAGAAACATGAAAACTAGGAGATCAAGGTCAAGTTGTAAACCTTTGATCATAGAGTTATCATTGGTGTGGAACTTATTTAGGTCAATTCAATGTATAAATAGATGTGAAAATCAATCAGAACAAGATGATGTGATCATGATTGTAGCCGAGGAGCACATATATGGATCAAACTGAGTTTTATGCAGAAGAACAGCAAAAGATGAAAACGGTTATCAAGAACCAGATTCAAGGCTACCGAGCAGAACAGAGGTATTGATCAATCACTATAGGTGATAAGCATACATGTAATCTTTAATGGATCTGTAATCAACAATTGTAGATTGCATATACTCAGGTCAATGAATATTTTTGACTACATTCTAACAAGTGTAGCAAATAGAAGAAATCCTTTGAGAATGTGGATTTAACAATCCTTTTGTAAACCTCTTAACCGAGTGCACACTAAATAGTGTTGTTAAAGCTCTTAACAGAGTAAACCTTAACCAATCTCCACATGTTACTCCTAACAGGGTAAGATCATCAGAAGTGATCAAACTTGTAAGCCTTAACCGCCCCCTTCCATTCTACAGATAGTGAAGTTTTTGTGGGTTTCATCCCCATCGCAGTTTTTACCTTCTAACAAGGGTTTTCTACGTTACCAAATCTTGTGTCATGTGTCAATACATTTCATGAATGTTTACATGCAATTAAGTTCATGAATTGATATTACATGCATAAAGATAGAATAACAAAGATGGTCGGTAAGACGAGCAATTGATTACATAAAGGATAAAGGTTAATTGACAAAAAGTTTTAAGGGTATTGATTCACCCCTCCCCTCTCAGTACACACCATTCCATTATTTCCAACACAATCAAACTGAATGAGTGGGAGTTGAGAGGTGGAAGTTGCAAAATAATTAGAATCAAATAATTAAAAATTATTTAATCATGTGCATGAGAAAAATAAATGAATAAAATAGAGATTTTATTTATTTTAGATTAATTTAATTTTAAAAAGTGGGTAGTTAAATAAAGTAAACAAATTATTTTATCGTAGAAGACATAATTAATTGATTATTAAAAATTATTTGATTAATGAGAGAAGAAAAGAATAAATTAATTAAATAAAAGAGTATTTATTTATTGTGCAAGACTAAATTAATACAATAATATAATTATTTAATTAATGCTAGTAAAGGGGGTTAGGAAATGATTAGGATTGACTAGAACCGATTAGGAAATGATTAGGGGAGACTAGGACTGATTAGGAAATCATTACAGATAACTCAAACTTATTAGGAAATGATTAATTAATGAAGAAAAATTATGATTGGAGATTAATAGAATAAGGGTCAATTTTCAATGTCTACAATGACCAATGAAGATATGTAATCTAGCAAAGTATATATTCATCTTCCAATTGCATCATAGCATAATCCACTCAATATAACTTTTAGTTTAATCATTAAAGTGTCAAGACAAAGCAAGAGTTAACAAATGGGTGGGCATTACATTGGCACTTGCCTAGCACAGGAGCTTGGGTTACTAATAAAGATGCATCCAGAGCCTTTATCATTGGGTTGGCTAGAGCTAAGGTATTGAAATTTTCATCGAGATGTAGTGTGAAAACAAATTTACATATTATAATATAGTTCAACGATGAAGTAACCTTGAGTATCATTCCATTGGATGTTTGTGTAGACACTAAGAAATAGTCAACGCCTATGGCCCCCCATTTTTAGCATGTCTTCTATATTGTGTGTTTGATCTTTGTCATTCACCGATAATGTGTCATTCCTCATTAATTAAACACTAAAAATTATTTAAATAATCACTAATGTTCATCTATAATTGTCATCAATATCCTAATCAATTGACCTTTTAACCATACTTTATTATGATCCATTCGATCTTGTCATGTCAATCTCATCAATTGATCAAATTCGTCCTCTTTAGGTTTAAATAATCATTAATTTTCCCCTTAGCCCAAGTCTTGAACCGTGATAATTTATTTATCCCTTTCGTACGATCTCACAATTAATTGATTTTATGTTGATTAATTGGCTAATTGGTCCTAAATTTGCGAATTAAAAATTCCCTTATTTCCTATTTCCTAATGTGTGGGAATTATTGATTTCAAATATTCAAAATTCCCTCATTTTTTAGATGGGGTTTCATCCCTTAATTTTGGCTTCATTCCCCCTAATTGATTTTCAACCAAAAACTTTACTTGTTTAGGAAAACTTGTATTTCTAAGAGAAGAATTCAAGAAGAGATTGCAAAATGTTTCAATTGTTGTTAGTTGCACAATGTAAGAAAGCCTAAAAATACAAAACTAGGATTGCATCGACTGTATGTCCCATCATTTACATAAGAAATTATTTCAATGGATTTTGTAATTGGTATGTTCATGGCACAAAAAGGGCGTGAATATTTGTTATAGCCGACAAATTTCGTAAAATATGTGTCTAACTATTTTGATTAAAAAAAACTAAGGATTGCATTTTCTAATTTTTGAATTCACTTTGGTTTGTCTTGAAGCATCATTTCAAACCGAGATTAAAGGTTTCTTAGTCAGTTTTGGTATGACGTCATTTTCTACATCCTAGTCTACCTGTGTGACTACAAAACATAGGTTAGTCTACCTATGCATGAAAAGTTTGACGACAACCAAGAAAGGTATAGATAGGGCATTATCAACTCCACATTGAGCACAAATTAGGTTGGTTGTATTTAAGCAAAGATAAGCTTCAAGGAGCAATAAGAAAGATGAAACATTTGAGGGATGCCCCTTTTTCTGAGTTTGGAAGAAATTGGCAAAAATGCCTTCCACCACACATGAAAGGGTATTCAATCATTAATATTAGAAGTTTAGAATTAGTTGAGTCTTTAATGTTGTAAGTAAAAGGAAAGCTGGTTTTGACATTGTTCTGGATAAATTTCTTCAGAAAAAAAAAGAAAAACATTCAAGGAGCTGCAAGAAATATGGTTAGTAGGGTTGAAAGAGTAACTCAACCAAGGCAAAGTGTAAAAAAAAAGGAAAACATTCAAGGAACTGCAAGAAACATGGTTGATAGGGTTGAAAAGGTAACTCGCAACCAAGGCAAAGTGTACAATACCCTTGAGGATGATGTTGGAAAATAATTTACATCTCACATGTCCTTAAGCTTTTGAAGACCGGGACCTCCTAATAGGGGAAGAATGGTGCGAAAATCATATTTTGTTTACAACTGTAAGTTTATTTTTCTTCATTTCGGACAAGGGAGTTTGATCAAGGTGTACATTCATGTGAGAGTCAATTTTCATCAATGTGGCATGTTGAGGAGTGAGGACATGTATGAGTAGTTGTTGAAAACTTCTGGTGCTCAAAAGCCTAGAATAGGAGAGATTTTTCATATTATTTCAACAAATGTTATTTTGTTACTCTTGACGTGTTCATTATCCATAACCTATGAAGTCATTTTTTGTGTTTATCATGAAATTTGAAATATTTTGGGGTTTTTTCCCTTGTAAGTGTAGTGTGTGCGCTTTCAACCTTGTAAGTTGTAGGACCATCTCTACTTAAAGCATGTTTCCAAACCTTTAACGGAGCTGAAACTCTTATTTACCTTCATTGCAAGTAGATTATGCATTCTAAGCCACTATTGGAGAAAGGTATTTAATAGAATAACAATTTACAAACGGATATTTTGACTCTTGTAACTTTGATGAAGAGTTGTAAAGATCTGTTCAAACCTATATTCATCTTGACTGTTGTTGGTGGAATTGGAGCACGATTTTCCCATCCAAACTGAACTTTTCTCCCTTTAAGGGTTCCTCCATACCATATACTAGCGTTTCAGCCATCGTCCAATGTATGTTGCTCTATTTTCATGCTTTCAATTGCTTTATCATGATGTTTGGATGCTTGTTTGTCAATTTGACTGTATTTCTATATCATCGAAATAAAAATGCACCTTGAAGAAGGCTTTGTTTGCACAGCCAAGCTCTTTACCCGCCTTATTAGATAGAGATCCAGACATACTAATTTTCCAAGGGCATGATCATTTTCATCTAGTTATAAAAGGGTCTTGTACAGGGATAATGCAGAGTATTTAATAAGGTTCAAGGTATTCTTAATAATTTCATCTCAATCAAAAATAATACAAGGGTCTCAGATTTTCGTTGTTTTGAACTTTTGAGAGCCAATTACAGCATATAAACAACAATAAATTCTTAGATAAACATAATAAAACATTGAAAATTGTTTTCATTGAGTCAAGCATAACACCTAAACTTCAAAACTTTCTGATCTACCAGACAAAAAAAAATAGAATGGCAATCTTCAGATTTCAAACCTCAAACCAAGAGTCTACTTATTCAATTCAAATTTAAAAGGCAAGAATCAAGACTGCTTTGATAAAAATAAAACCTCTGAAGTGCCAAACGCTCTAACCATCTCCACTTTTCTTGATCATTCCATGTAAATTCCACTCCAATAAAATATCAGTCCTCTCCTTTCTGCAATTAATTACCAGCAGTTTGTTCATTGTAAATTCCATAGATGGAGGAGATGAATTCATTGCCTCAGACCCACACAATGCCCACCTTCCTCAGCTCTGCCAAATTAATGGTCTCTAACCATCAGTGAAATCCCTAACCATCACCAAAGCTGTGCATTGATCATCCTCAGCAGACAAAAACACCTAAATTCACTGAAGATATAAATTTTCCAAAAGAATTCACATGTCACGTCTGAGCCATTATTTTGGAATCCTAGACATTATTACCCTCTAAATGCTTTGGAGTCCTCTGATTTTCCAGTCAGTTGTCCACTGTGGATGTACCCAAACCAAGGCTCAGCCCACAATGGGAAAACCTCTCTACATATCAAGTTTGGCATCTATGACAGTGGTGAATATAGGCACAAAGCTAAATGTGTTGATGAAATAGGTCCAGTTGGTGATGGGCAATTCATGCTTGAGCCCTTTTCCCCACCACCTATTTATGGAAAACAAAACCAATGAATCACCGCTTGAAATTCTTTGGAATGTAGAGGTAGAAATTTTGGGGTCAAGCTTATGATAGACCAAGAAGGAAAACTATCTGGTGATTTAGGGTGGATCATGGGGTTATGACAAAAAAGTTAATACGCATTCAGACAAGAGTATAACTATATACGGTTTGAGAAACAAGTGGTCATCCCTTCCAATTCCAAACAAGGCCCTTCCTATGCTGACTCTGGATAGAGAGGAGCTCAACACCATATAAACTGTAGTAGCTCAAATCGATTATTATACCCAATCTATGGAGGATAGCAAATTGTTGGCAAAATACCAAATTAAGTCTGAGCAAATGGCAAGATATGTCTCAACATGTTGTCATGTTTTAGTGTCCTCTCCAATGTCCGAGAATACATAAAAGGGATAAGAGTTACCAAGGATAAGCAAAAATAGATGCACTAACTTACACATTAAAATTTACTCCTCTCATTGGTGAGCCACCTATTAGCTATTCTCAAGAAAACATAAAAGGGATAAGAGTTGCCAAAGAATAAGCAAAAATAGATTCACGTACACATTAAAATTTACTCCTCTAATTGGTTAGCCACCTATTAGCTATTCTAAATGTCAGACCAACACCCAAAGTGCACAGATTGGAGGTCTTCAAATAGAAGGTGGATGATGCATGCAAGAGAAATAAAAGACAAAAGATCACATTTATAACCATTCAGATCAAAACAAATTAATCATTATAGAATACAGTGCACGAAGAGCGGTTAATTCTAAAACTCCGTTAAGGATTACATATCTGCCCAAAGTAAACAAATGCTCAAAAGAGTACAAAAATTATTCCACTCGGAAATATACTAACCACAAATATGCCACATTTCATTGCATAATTTATCTGTATGAAACCACTATATAACCCATGTTTATATAGGTTTCTGATGAGTACACCAACCAGGAGTATCTTAGTTGCATGGTCTTAATTTAATCTAATATTAGGTGGTGCAGAAAAAACTTGCCCTTCAACATTCTAACAAGTAGGAAAAAATCATTGTGCCGATGGAATAGATGGGGTCAACAATAAAAATCTGGCATTATAGACTACATGAAGCAATCTTGTCCAACCAGGGATGACTATGCCGATCCCCATCATCGTTGTTTGAATCCCTGCAAATAAAATAATTTGTCAACAATTTAAATTCCAGCATGAGGAAAAGTCCATTTCCATTATATCATTTCAGTGTCATAAAAATCGAAGGAAACTTTAATCTGAGAAAGGTAACAATAACACAAAATTCAAGTTGCATTACAAAAGTGCAATTTTTGCATTTAATTTCTTATCAAAAAATTTAGAGTGAACCATCAGGAAGAGCTATCAGTGACTGCCGCGATATCCCTTGCTCATTACCTTACTAACAAAAAATACCCAGCAATCTATTAGTGCAGGTCTCTTGTAAACATCCAACCGGCCACTAAAAGGAACTGCAGATTTGCAATCAAGGGGGGCTCTGATTATTATCAATGCTATTTGTAAGGGTGTGCTACTCTTGGCAGTCAAAATAAAATTTAAGGTGAGAATCTAGACACTAACTAGCCTTGCAGTAGATCTTTTCAAGAAGGAACAGATCATAAAATCATTAACCTCCTTTTGATGTGGAGTTGGAGTTCTTATTTGCAATGTCACACCTCTGTAATGTCAACAAGCATTACAAGAAAAAAGAATATTTGTAAGGTTAACAGTAACACGCTTAAGCTGAATATTTGGTTCTGATGCTCCCATTCCTGCCTCCAGGGAAGTAACGATGGAAACAGATAGCAAGCAAGTCACCTTGAACCAGCCAGTGAAGACACTAGAAAATTTCTAAACATGTTGCATTTAATACTATGATCTGTTTCTATATTTTCCTTAGTTCCAAATGAACAGTGAAAGTATTAGTTTGGTCAGAGTTGTTACACTCAATACTCCTATGCAAATTACCACATTTTGCAAATTATCTTGATCTTTTCCAATGGAATCTTTAGTATCATTAATCTCTTTTAGTCCAAACAGTATTGAGTACTAGTTTTCAAGGATCTGAAGGTGAGATACTGTGGCAGTTTTTCTTCTCTTAAGCTATATTTTCTAGCTAAACAAGTTGGCATGAAACTCCCTCCAACACAACCCCTAGTTAAATAGGAGAACTATAAGAAAATTGTGTCCCTGGATAGCTGGCCACTTTCTATACATCTATCATTTAACCACTCACCTGTAAATGTTTATGGGCAAACACCAAAAAAATTTATTAAACAGTTATGGTTCACTGGCAGGTAAGGCGAAATCTCATAAAATCCAGAGTTTCCATTCCAGTTGAGGTACGCCTCTCACAAATGGTAATTGAATAAAAGGCTGTGACCAAAAAGCCTCCAATAACAGGCCTGCACTCTACATTGCAGCCTCTAAGGGTCCCATTTTCAAATGAATCTTAAATTTTACTATTTTTAGTTATCCAAAAAGGCCAAAATGCAAGCAAAAGTATATCAAAACCATAAATTTTCTCAGAAAAAAACCTCTTACCTAGCCAGATCCAACAATGATGTTGTTGATTGGAATGAAAATTAATTTCACAAAGAACCCAACAAAGCCCATCACAACAAAACCGATAGCAGTCCTGAATGCCACTTTACTGAACTCTGCATAACAAACACATTCCAAACCCAATAAAGATTTTCTAATTTCAGAAATATACATTAGTTTGTAAGTAGCAGAAAATCTGACAAGTGCATGCCTTCTTACCTTTGCGATCTGGCTTGTGACATCTTTTCACGAGTCTGATGCTATCCTTAGCAAACTCCTTCAAGGGTTGTACAACAGTGTCTACAGCCTCCATGATTCTGCATTTTTTTACGTTAATCCTCTCAGAAAAAAAAAGATGGAAATCAAGACCATTAGGATTTGATCCAAACTATCACCCTAGGGCCTAAACCCATGAGCGGTAACAAAAGAATTTTATTTTTAACTGTTAACAACTCTCAATAAGAAAAGTAATGTTTAAAACACATAAAATCTAAAAATCCTCTCTAGAACATAAACATGATGGCTCGCATAACGAAAATATCTGCTCTGCAAGAGCAGACTGAATATTACAAAAGAACGAAATATGCAATAAACGCAGGCATTCACAATAAAAAACAAGTCTCCTTTCATAAAACAAAATATTTGAATCCCAGTCTTAAATTAACAAACTCCTTTGATGTCCTAAAGGCTAAAAGAGGAATAAGAAATTCCGAGGGTTTCGACCACAGATGAATCCAACACTGGCTTTGACTCTAGACATAGCATTCGGATTAATCCAGAAAACAGTACCCTCAATAAGGTAGGAAAATTTCCTAGGGTTTTCAAGATACAAAAAAGAGCTCAGAAGAATGGACATTGGAGAGCAACCGCAGGAGGCGAGGATCTTCCAGAAGAACATCCTACCACAAAAAATAAAGCGATTGTAAAAAATATTCTTCCTTGGAAGATCCAACCTCAGACGGATCTGAACACCATGCATTCAAACCTAAGTTGCCGGATTCGGACCTTGGACCCCGGATCCGGGTCAGGGTCCAGATTCTCCTCCCAGTCCGTGCTGGATCCGGGCAGGGTCCGGATTTGGACCAGTGGGTCCGTCTGGATCCGCAATCCTGCGGATCCAGAC
>MU228285.1:905268-934066 GCA_018584345.1 Thuja plicata | reverse complement strand
TTATTAAATGGGGGTTTGGGGGCGAAGCCCCCAAGACGGGGTCAAGGGGCAGCGCCCCTTGTGCGCTCCCGACTTTAATTATTTTATAAAGGCTCCGAGAGTTATTTTTCAAGGCAAAAAAACGTCTTAATTTTACCACTTTACATCTTGGCTGGCCGCGGGTCCCTGTGGATTCGCGCGGATCCGCGTTTTCTCCTCTTGGTCCATGCTGGATCCGGGCAGGGTCCGCATTTAGACCTGTGGATCCGTCTGGATCCGCAGGCCACGGATCCATCCGGACCCACAGGCCAAAAAGTGGACCCTGCCCGGATCCATCACGGACCGGGTCGTGAATCCGGACCCGTAACGGACCCGGACCCAGACCCGGATCAGGGGGCTACTGCACGAATCCGGTAACTAAGGTATATACTCTATGCCCTAAACGGTCGAATGAGGTATCGCACAGTAATATTATTTTTAAAAATCCAAGGATCAACAAAGAATTTGCAGGAAAATCTCTTTTTTGCAATAAAGGAAATTTTGAGAAGGTACTGGAACCTAATAATTTTGTTGGAATCAAATTCAACACTGACAAAGGAGGGTTTGTATTATTCAAAAAATCTCCAGATTTAACTCAGGAAATAGAGATAACTCCCTTAACAGAGATAGAAGGTGAAATAGGAGAATATAACATCTCTGATCATCCAAATTCGGAACTAAAGGACACCCATTCAAATCAAAGCCCAAAAGTTTTGGAAAGTAACCAACAAACAAGAATCAATATTGAGGAACCAGGATTATTAATTAATTTTAGATTTTTAACACAGAAATGCTAGATAACAATAACACAGATAAAAATTACCTAGAAAATTCCAATATTCATAAATCTCTGACGAACATTGATGTGAATAATAATAACCCTGTTAACTATAACAATCTAAATAATCCAGAAGGAACTCCAGAACTTGAAATCAAAATAAAACAAGACGTTTTATTAAAAATTTAGAAGAAAAGGTTAGAATGCTTAGTGAGCTAATAGGAGAAATGATACCAGTCCAAAACGAAGGTCAGAATGAACTTTTATCCTGGCACGATATGCAAGATAAAATGAATTTCATTATAGAAAACAAAAACCAGTCTGAAGAAAAACATAAGTTGGTTCAACAAACAAATAATCACAATATCATAAACCAAAACAAAGGAGCAAACGAACAAATTAGCATTACAGCGCAAAACCAAGAGGCTAATGATAAGGATAAAGAAGATACAGAAATGCAAATACCAATGGAACTAGCTGTAGTGTATGAAATGATGGGTATTAACACTGAATATGAAGAGTATGATATACAATTAGACATCATAGATCATAACAGACCTGTAGAAGAATTAGAAGCCCTGAATATTATGGAAAAGGTAGATACAGAATTAGAAGAAGAAATTGTGAAGAACGACGAAATAAACAACGAATCAGTAATAAACAATGCCCAAAACAGTGACAAATTGGGCATTTTGACAAATATCACAGGAATAGATTCACCTAATTGTGGTAAAAAATTAAAAGAAAAGGGGTAGAAAATCAGCCTACAAACTTAGGAAAATAGATGGTGAAGCAAAAAATCAAACCAAATTATCTACATTATTACATGTAGGGAAGGGGAAGTTCATTCCCAAGGGACAATGAAGATCACATCTTGGAATGTTAGGGGCTTAAATGCCCCTAACAAACAGCGTTTATTCAAACGCTATCTAAATATCTTTGAATCAAAAATTCAATTAATTCAAGAGACTAAACTCAATAATGAAGAAATAATCAAACTAAATAAGAGGTTAGGAATATGGAGATTTGATAGTATTAGCGTAGAATCAGCTTCTGGAGGATTAGCAATAATTTGGGACCCTGGGAAAGTAATTTATAAAAATGAAGTAAAAAGAAAAAACTGGATGGGAGGATAGATACAGTGTTAAAAATGCTTTAAATTTTTTCTTAATAAATGTATATGGACCCATTACTACCATAGCAAAACAAGATTTATGGATAGAAATTGGAAGATATTGCGAGGATCACATGGATAGGCAATTCATACCTGGAGGAGACTTTAACGCATGTTAAGTTTTTAGGATAGCTGCAAATGTAATAGCACTCTATGTTGTATGTGTTTTCCAAATGCAAGAATCTCTCTTTCATTTATATTGGGAATGAGGCTAGGAGAGACATGTTCCATGGGGACATGTCTATTCATTATTATTTATAAGAAAGAACATGCCTCTTCCCATTAATTATAATTTAATCAATCTTGTAATGTTTCATCAATCAATTATTAATTAAGAATAATTTAATAATTTAATATTGAATATTAAATTTCATATGATTAATAATAATATAACATATATATTATATTATTATTAATCAATTCTAATGATCATAAGACTGAAGCTACAAACATTAACACTCCCTCTTAGCTAGGGAGGATGATCAAACATAATGTGTTGTGGTCTCCTGTGTCAACACTTATGACCCTCACCATAGCTATACAAAACATCAACACTCTCTCTTAGCTAGGGAGGATAAATAAATCCAATGTCAACACTTATATGACACCTGACAACATCAATCATATGATGTAAGCAATAAAAGCATCATCCTCGTGATGTAATCAATAGAAACATAGTCTCAAGATGTGGATTGCCTTCATCGACGATTCTATCCACAAGCTCTCAGATGGATTGTCTCCATCGGCGATTATATTGACAAGCTCTCATGTGGATTGCCTCCATCGGCGATTCTATCCACAAACTCACGAGCTTTAGAGTGGATTGCCTCCATTGGCAATTCTATCCACAAACTCACGAGCTTTAGAGTGGATTGCCTCCATCGGCTATTCTATCCACAAGTTCCCGGGTGGATTGCCTCAATCGGTGATTCTATCCACAAGCTCTCATGTGGATTGCCTCCATCGGCGATTTTATCCACAAACTCACGAGCTTTAAAGTGGATTGCCTCCATCGGCGATTCTATCCACAAGTTCCCGAGTGGATTGCCTCAATCGGTGATTCTATCCACAAGTTCTATCTATTATGATCTGTTGCAGCCATCACAAGATGTCTATCACAATAGAAGGTCAAGTTATTGTAAGATCATCACCTTCCAATAACTTTTACAAATACAAGTGAAAATCATTTGGAAGTCGTCACTTCCTCATGATGTACACAAGGGGCAGACCCATTAAAAATATGGAGTCAGACACATGACATCCATCATGCCTCAGCGCAGAGGGTGAAAACAAGGGATTTCACCTTGAACTTCTCTAACAAAGAAGAACTCATTAAGCAGATATCAATTTGTTGATCATCCAAGATTGCTTAAGATGAACTGTCAGACTCCCTCAGAGTCTGATATTAATCTTCTTAGCTCCTTGTCTAAAGTTAACTCTGAAGAGTCAGACTCCCTCTGAAAACAATTTCTTATGCTTCTGTCTTGAAGGTATGTCAGAGAGAGATTACAAATAGCTTATAAACTAAACCATCTCATACGGAAATACCAAAGATAGAAGCATGCAAGATTTTACTAGCCAATATTATAACATAAATTTCAAACTCAATAATTCATGTGCATTAATAAAACATGGAATACTTATCTTAAGTTCCAAATATTTCCTTTTGTAAGGTGAGCCCATATAGGAAATATCAACTCTCATCAAAATTTGAAGTTGTTTGCGGTGGACACGCTACAGGAGATCATAATGTTGTTCGTGCTAGCCATGTTGACGACCTTCATGCAAAGCGACAACCTAGAGTGGATGATCACCATTTTCTCTCTCCACTAAGATGGTTCAAATGGAAATGTAACATTGGTTATTATTCCGCCCACAATGTACAATTCCCACTCTTATATCGTTAAACAATACTCATGTCTTCTTGTGAAATGACACTATAATTAATTATTTCTTTCTATAAAGAGACAAACTTCCTTGAATACATTCTTCTTTGTTAATGCTTGACCACGATCATAACAAATTAATATCTCTTTAAAGAAAGCCACTTTCAGAAATTTCACATAGACCCGTACACAGTCCGTCATAACTTTTGAACCCCATACTATATCTCCAATCGCTCCGGTGGGATTCTTCAAAATGTGTTTTTCCCCAACATATCCGAAATTCAGAAAAATCCAACGGTGGATTTGTGAGATATGGTCCCTTTATTGAGCCTATATTTTCTAAGACAGTCACACATTCACCATCAATAAACTACTCTCTTAAATTTGCAGTCTAGCTCTGATACCATGTTAAGTTTTTAGGATAGCTGCAAATGTAATAGCACTCTATGTTGTATGTGTTTTCCAAATGCAACAATCTCTCTTTCATTTATATTGGGAATGAGGCTAGGAGAGACATGTCCCTTCATGGGACATGTCCATTCATTATTATTTATGAGAAAGGACATGCCTCGTCCCATTAATTATAGTTTAATCAATCTTGCAATGTTTCATCAATCAATTATTAATTAAGAATAATTTAATAATTATTATATTTCATATGATTAATAATAATATAACATATATATTATATTATTATTTAATCAACGTATATTATATGTATTCTAATCATCATACGACTAAAGCTACAAATATTAACAACGCAATTGTAGACATTAGTGAAAAAAGGGGAGGAATTCAATGTGAAACACAGTCAAGTAGAGAGTTCACAGAATGGATCTTCGAACATAATATGTTGGATATCAAAACAAATAATGGTATTTACACATGGAACAACAGAAGAGACAGAGCCAATAATATTGCAGAAAGAATTGACAGATTTATGTTCCTAGGAAATTTAGAAACTTTTAATCACACTTTTTCAGCTTCAATTATTATTGTCTCAGGATCGAACCATTTTCCTATAAACCTTGAAATCATTGAGGAAAAAAGACCAACTAGAAATCCAATCAAATTTGAAATGATGCGGTTCCAAGACAATAATTTTTTAAACCTTCTAGAACAATGGTGGACAAAAGAAGAGTTTGAAGGATCAAAAATGTTTTGTTTCGTGTCTAAACTCAAAGCCTGAAATTAAAAATTCTAATTGGAATAAAACACACTTTAAAAATATTTTTGAAGAAAAGACAGATAGAAAAAAGAAATCCAAGAACTAAATGATGAAATAATTATTATAGGAATGGACAACAACAGATATTTCAAAGAAAAAGAGCTACTAAATAAATACAAAGACATCCTCTCAAAAGAAGAAATCTTCTGGAAACAAAATTCAAGAGAAAATTGGTTATTGGATGGAGATAGGAACACACATTTTTTTCACAATAGCACAAAGCAAAGAAGGAACATAAACAAAATAGTAAAATTAAAAAATGAAACGGGAGGAACAATTGATAACCCAAAAGAAATAGCAGAGGAATTAGTAAACTTTTATCAAAAAGTATTAAACAATTGGGATAGTTCAGACTTAACGGCACAAAATATAATATTAACCAATATTCCAAAAATTCTAACTAATGAAGACAACTTGATGTTGAACAAAAATTTCACAAAGGAAGAGATCAAAACAGCTCTCTTCCAATTAAAAGCAGACAAAGCCCCAGGCCCTGATGGTTTCCAGGCTAGTTTTTTCCAAAAATGTTGGCTTTTCCTAGGGGATGAACTCAATGAGGCCATAGAAAACACTAGGAAGGCTGGCCGGTTACTAAAAGAGATTAACAACACCTTTCTAACCCTTATCCCAAAGAAAATGGAGGCAGAGGAAGCATGAGATTTTAGACCAATAGCTCTATGCAATACAATCTATAAAATTTTGTCTAAATCCCTTGCAAACAGATTAAAAACACTTTTACCTCGCATTATTTCAGAAGAGCAAACAGGCTTCGTCTCGGGTAGATCTATTTTAGATGGTATTATCATCGTTAAAGAAATCATTCACTCAGCTCAACAAAATAAGGAGCCATGTATGCTTATAAAACTGGACATCCAAAAAGCCTACGACAAGGTAGATTGGAGATTTCTATGGAAATGTATGGAAAAACTAGGCTTTTCTAAACAATGGATTAACCTAATTTATAACTGCATTTCTACTCCCAAGATTTCCATTATTGTCAATGGAACACCGGAAGGTTTTTTTGATATATCGAGGGGATTGAGACAAGGGGATCCAATCTCGTCTTTCTTATTCATCATAATGGCAGGGGCTTTTGGTAGAATGTTGCAAAAGGCATACTCCACAGGACAAATTACTGGTGTCAAAGTAACAGATGGTCTAGACAATATCATTCATTAGCAGCTTGTAGATGATAAATCCTCCCTGCAAAAAGTTCTAAAGAGGAAGCAAAAAGGTATAAGGATATGCTAAACTTATACATCATTGGGACAAAAAGTCAATGCATGTAAATCAGAAATATTCTTCCTATCCAATGAAAAGCTGCATGATGATATCTGTCAAATTTTGCACTTCAAAAAGGGGAAATTCCCATGTAAATATTTAGGAATGTCGGTTGACAAAGGAGGTAACACTTCCAAATCATGGGATCCTTTAATTAAAAAGATGGAAAGTTGGAAAAGTAAATGGCTGTCAAATGCTAGAAGAATTACAATGATAAAATCTGTACTATCAACTATGCCCACTTATCAAATGTCATGTATGCACCTTCCTCTAAATGCTAAATAAAAGTTAGAAAGAAAAATGAAAAAAAAAATTCTGGCAAGGAGTATCCAATAATAAGAAAATGGTCCTAGTAAGTTGGGATAAGATTACTCGACCTCAGGATGTTGGTGGCTTGGGCATAAGGAAAGCCAAATGGCAAAGTCTACCTTTAGGAGCTAAGTTGATTTGGAAAATTTATCAAGAACCTAATAATAAATGGGTTAAAATATTAACACATAAATATCTAAATAATAATGAGAGAACCAGTATTTTTAGAACGATCAACCCTCTGAAAGGATCAAGGGTATGGAATTTCATTATGGAATGTAGACATATCATATCAGAAAAACTCACATGGGACATCAGTTCAAGCAAATTAGCTCTCTTTTGGGAAGATTCATGGGGAGGCTACGCCCCCCTAGATAGTACAATCTCCCCATGAATGAAAGATAAGCTTGTCTCCCTTTGGGGGAAGTACCTATACAATTACATCACATTCCCGGAAGGGAGTCCTAGTCTAGGATGGAAATGGAGGTCCTTGGATGAATTGCCTCTTACACAAGATGAAAAAGAACTTAATGATGTTCTGAAATCTAGATAAATTTTCCCTAAAACTAGAGAGGACAAACTAATATGGACTGGATCTAAAACAAGTCCATACAAGTCAAGGAAGGTTATAAATCTTTAGTTAAAGGGCAACAGTGGCAGAAGTGTTGGGACAAGGCTTGTTTGCCAAAAGCAACATTTTTATGGGCAGCACTCCAAGGAGAGATTCTCACAGCTGAATGGTTTAGAAAAATTGGTTTTGTGGGTCCCTCGAGGTGCGTATTATGCAAGAAAGAAACCGAAACAGTGGACCATATTCTTCTTTCATGTCCCTATGCTCAGGAATGTTGACAATGGCTTCTTCAAAAACTACACCTCAAGACACAAATGGCCAATAATTTAGTAAATCAATTCAAAGCATGGCCAATCATTCAAAAGAAAAGTCTTTATAGTATAATATGGAAGATAGCACCATCCATTTTAATATGGGAATTAAGGAAGGAGAGAAACCGTAGAATCTTTCAAGAAAAATGTATGGACGAATGGAAGCTTCAAAACAAAATTGAAGCCAGCATAGTAGATATAGTAAATAATAGACTTAAAAACATCAATCACTTTGAAGGGATCTTTTCATATTGGGATAGTGAAATGCGCAAGGAATGGTTTGGCCTAAATATTCCCCATAAATATGGGAAGGGGGGTAAAAACACAACTAAAGAAAGAGTTAATTGTTGTTGAATACCCCCACAGAAAGATTGGTACAAACTCAATTTTGACGGAGTATCAAGGGGCAACCCAGGAGAAGCGGGGATGGGATGTATTATCCACAATTGGGAAAGCAAGATTTGTGGTAAGATCACAAAACCAATTGGCACAACCACTAATAACATTACAAAAATAGAGGCTCTAGTAGGACTCATTTTATGCAAAAATTTACAAATAACAAACCTTGAAATAGAATGAGATTCTCAAATCATTATTAATACATTAAGAACAAAGACTACCCCTAATTAGCACCTAAATACAAGATTGGAAAGGGCAGTAAGTTTACTTAACTATTTTAATCTAATAAAATGTAACCATATTAATCGAGAAGGAAATAGACTAGCGGATGAACTAGCTAATGAAGGAGCAGACGGTATAACGGTACAATATATAGATCCATAAACAACAAAATAGCAGAAATAGAAAGCCGTTTCATAACACAACCAGATCACATAATCAAATTATTTGCCTCTAAGATCATTTAAATAGTATAGGTTGGAGAATAGACGATTACAACCATATACATAATTAAATATAAAAACATATTTATATATATACATACATATATATATATATATATATATATATATAAATATACATATACATATACATATACATATATATATATATATATATACAAAATATATCCACATACACATAAGATCATTATATATATATATATATACAAAATATATCCACATACACATAAGATCATTATATATATATTCACATTAGATATACTCTATATATAATCAAATGTGTATATATATATTATATCAATACCTATTTGTTTCTTCGGGAAAATGCATATTTTGTCCACCCTAAATTCGTATGTACACTCATTATTATATTTATATATATATATATATATATATACAAACAAATTCATACATATTTATATATATACACATGTAAATATACCGATAATGGATATTTATGTGTGTATAATCATGCTTATAAATCTAATGTATGAATATATATATATATATATATATTTAAAGCTAGCAATTTTTTTCTTTTTTCGCTTCCACCTCGAATCACGAAATGAGCCAGTTTAGGCCTCAACACACGTATGGAAATCAATAATTAAAAACTAACATTTACTTCTCCAATCTTATAAGATTTCACAAAGATTTGTTTTTAAATCCAGATTTGCCTTAAACTAAGCATTTCACCTAATAATCATTACAAATCAAGGCTCATTTACTGCCTCGACTTAAGCTGTTCTTGACATCATTACCCATAGTCCATCATTAAATATTTCGAACTATGAAGATGTACTCATTTCAAACTACTTATTAATATGCTTTTAGAGAGTTCTAGAATTAATCAGAGCAGATGGTTTTAAACCGCTGATATCTTGCTTTCTTCTCAGTCTATGTGTGTTTCCCTAAGACTCTAGTGGGAAGAAATTTGGCAAGTTTTAATGGAGGTCAATATCAAAGTCTTCCATAAGTCTAAGGTTAGGACAATGGCGTTAAGGGGGGACATTAAGCCGGAAAGGTGGAATAGGATCTTACTGCATTTAGGTGACATGGCCCAGAAAGCAGTTGAATTGGTGCTTGCAGACAAGCATTTTCATATGGAATATACCTTCAGGAGTAATAGTGATATTATCGGAGCCTTCATTGCTAGTTTATTTTTAGCAAAGATCCCTAAATCTGATATGATAGCCCTGTGTAAGGTTGTATTTGTAAAGGAAAGGCTGGGGGGTCTGGAAAACGCCATATTTAGTGTTAATCGCAGAATGGAGATACTCTATCCTGAGGTATACGTGGAGGCACTTATGGGCAGTTTAGATCTGGCTAACCATGTTATGAAGCGTCCAATTCTAGTCCTAAGGGACAAGAACGTCTTTGATAAAGTTTGGCCTGTCATTGAGAGTAATATAGGTTTTCTCTTGAAGTGGTTGGGAAATGTGAAAACAGAGAATACCAAACGGGATTATGATTACCTCACAAAGGCAGGGTACGAAATTCCTGAAGATGTGAAGAAAAACGACCTGAACCAGATCCATTTCATCCTGCCATCCCTTTGCAAAAATAGTTGGAGAAAGAAAGTTCAGGGCAAAAATATGACCAAAGGTAAAGCTCCGGTGGTTATTGATTCAGAGGAAGAATCGGAGGAAGAAATTGTTATAATCAAGCGTAAATAACAGGTTTCCCTCTCTATAGTACGTCTTATATAGTTTCTACAGCTGATAAAATGTATATCTCCAGAGATTTTGTTTAGAACTCTAGTAAATTAGTAGCCTTATAGACAGGTTTATCTCAATGCATGGTATATACTTTTTGGATATATATCTCATGAAAGGACACGCTTTTTTCAATTTTAAGCCCATCTTAGTATGGTTTTAGCATGAAGTTGTTATGAACACTTCCCTCTTTTGTATACCTTCTTACAGTAATATATGTTACTATTTTAAGGAATAAATATTCCCTTGGTTTAAGGAGTGGCGTTAACATTGTTGAGTAGACTTTTAGAAAGATAAATTTTGGGGCATGCGATTTATGAACGATTTAATTATGATGAGCTTTCATTTAATCATAAGGTTCTCAGATTATAAGGAATTTATATTTATGTGTGTTTATACAAATTGCTAAACATTTATATATGTATATATACAATCATAATCTTATATAGATATATATATATATATACAATATATATATATATATAGGTAAAAATAAAATGGTATATATATATACAAAAATGGCATACGTGAAGCATACACATAAACAAAGTTCTTTTGTTTCTACTCAAAATATTTCAGAATCAATATTCTTTCCATAACAATGGTCTTTTTACGGATAACAACTTACTCAAATAAATATTGAGATTTGCTCAACAAATATCTACATAGGGATAAGCATCGAATCCTCTCCTCTCTGGACAATATTCTATCCCACAAAGAAGATTAACTGCCTTCGAAGAGGTCTACATAAATCTCCCTTTGCTAGTCATTTACTGTTGTCCACCTCCTAATCCCGGTCTGGAGATAGCATCTCCCCCTTTTCTCAGCCTTCTACCTTCATACCTATATGTCTACCCCTATTAAGCTTAAGGGTCCTAAGATTCATATTGCTTTTGATGAAGCTATTAAAGGGAGAAGGTTAAAAAAGATAATGCTATCTTCTCACTTTCTAATCGTAAGAGCGGTATTTAGAATTTTGGGTAGAGAATTTATCACCAATACGAACAAATACAGAGTTAACTTGAATATCCCTGCAATGTTTATAGCATTTGCCATTCAAGTGGACCCGGATAAACAAGCAATATGGCTTTGCAGACGCATATTTAAAAGGAAATGTTTGGGGGATCTGGATAAAGTAATCTTTAATATCAGAGGGGATTCAACCATCTCTAAACACCGCTTCTACGATTCTCCCTTAATTGGGGGCAGGCCAGTCCCAACCTATCCTATATTGATCACAGAAGACATAGATGCCTTTCCGGAATGGACCCCTACGATAAGAAGAAACCTGGATTTCTTGTTTCATTTTATGCATGTCAAGAGCTCCCTAGATGAAAATTGGTATGATAATTTCATTCTCTGGAAGATCAGGTAGGAAATTAGGAAGGGGAAACAAAGGAAAAATCTGATTAGGAAATTACTGAATCTAAAAAAGTAGACAAAAGTGAATTTACTCCAAAAGAGGAATCAAGTGATTTGGACTCTTAAAGTATCTTCCTGGTATGTGACATTTTCTGGAAGACAAGGCATGTGTTTCAAATCCGGAATTGAGGATTCCCTGTATGGGTTTATGCAATAAACCGCATGTTCTTCAGTCCAATCATGAAACATGATTGTTTGTTTTGATATAGCTAAAAATAGCTAGAATTTTACTCTATGTTAAGGCTCCTTTATTCCTTTTAGTCAATTGGCGACATAGCAAGCATTAGTTGATAAGTGGTTTCATCACAGTAAAAATATCTGCTGGGCACTTATTAATAATAACCATGCATCATTAATCTTCTAATTAATGGATAGTGGGATATCGTGTTACTCTGAAGGAATAGTGTAAGTCTTGGCATATTCTTTATTAAGAAATAAAAGATTTCATTCTGTTGCAGATAATAATTATATAAGTTCATATGTTTATAATGAATACTTCCAGAATAAAGGGCATGATGTTAATAATGATATGCAGATTGTCAGCTGAGAACTGGTAACTCTGCCAAAGGAATATTTGTATGACAATTATGACAAAACACATGCGTTAGTATTGATATATAAATTAATTGTTTACATGGATTATAAAAAGCTATTACATTTCTTTGGCTTGTTCATCTTTTTTCTTCCTTTGGTTTCGAAGTTGAAGTTTAACATAGCTTTGAGGTTCTCTTATCTTGAAGTCAACACTTAATTTCTCTATGTTGGCTTTAAGATAATAGTCTTCAAAGCTATATCTTTTGGATGATGATAGGGCCTGCTTCGGACTGTTTCAGCTTTTGTTTGTTGGTTCTGGCTTTTTTGTGTTTTGGTTCCAGATGCATATTCTAGCCCCTTGTTGGGAATGTTTGTTCTTTTGTTTTGCCTCCTGATTTCTTTCCCATGCCTTTTAGTCTTTCACTTTTCTCTTTCTGTTCTTATTTTGATCATTCTATTTCCTTTTTATCTTCTCTTTGTTTCTTGTTCTTTTCAGCTCCAAGTATATCGGACAGTTTGCTCCTTTGTTTTGCTTCCTAATTTCTTTTCCTGCGTCTTTTAGTCATCTCATATTTCTATTTGTTCCTTTTTTTATCATAATGTTTCCCTTTTCTCCTCTTTGTTTCTCGCTCTTTTCAAGCTCCAAGTAGCTCGTTCTTTTTCCCGTGTTGTGTTTGGACTAGAATTTGCATCCTCTGCTGATGTTGCAGATGCAACAGATGATGTTAATCAGGGTTGGGTGTCGGTCTTATTGAATTATCGTCCCCTGCTAGTTTTCATCTAATCAAAATTAAACCTTAAGTATGAAAATCATCTAGCTCTTTACAGCTTTAAGTGTAAGGCAGGTAATTTTATACATTACAGGAAGGGAAACTTCTTAAAATTCAAATCTGAAAAATCTATAAGTGATAAGCTGAGGTCTCAAGCAATACAAGGATATATCGAATATAATTCAAATACAGGAAAACAGGGGTAATGAATAAACACCCTTTATCTTTTCAATAGTATTGTATGTGCTACGATAGACAACTTATTATATGATACGACTGGGTCTGAAACTAACTGTCATTAAAATTCCTTTTGTTGCAGAGAAGCTTTATTAGTTAAGAAATCCAAATCAAACTTCTATTGCCCTTTGATTTCTACACTCCCCTTAACATTACATATTGAACTCTTTAAAATTTCAGATTTAAACACAAGGAAATTATAAGTTTCTACTATTCTACATCAAAACCAAGGAACTCGGAAAAATGCTAATAAGAAATATTAATCGACCTCACTATGTTTTTAGTGTATCATTAGAACAAATATACAAGCATTTAAACAAGGTATTCCAAGCCGGAAAACAAATCTCCCTCTGGTTACTGCAGCCTTGATAATCCCTTGTCTCAAATAACCAAGAGATGCAAGACTGCAATAACTCATGGGGGCGATTCCTTTCAGCTAAAAGGAGTTCGGGACACAACAGCTACTATGAACAAGCAATTACTGATACTAATAGAATGATGAAAGAAATGTGTAAACAGACATAAAGAAGGGGTGTTACTATCTTTACCCTATTTCTATATGTATAAGGGTAGAGGAATATATATATATATAGTCATATATATGTATATATAGTCATATATATGTGTATATATATATATATATATATATATATGGGTATACAACA
Organism: Thuja plicata; assembly: GCA_018584345.1. NCBI lineage: Eukaryota > Viridiplantae > Streptophyta > Pinopsida > Cupressales > Cupressaceae > Thuja > Thuja plicata. Next base: position 920,307 of record MU228285.1, on the reverse strand, counting down.
CAACCCCTCCTCTACTGATAGAAGCATGTAAAAGGAAAACATCCGCAATGAGGATGTTGCATTTGCAACAACTAAAGTGATACAGGATTGGGTTATGGGTTCAAAATAATTTTCCCCTTTACCACAAGGTTATTAGAATTTAGGACAATACTTAATCAAATTAGATAATTTAATAGCATTATTGAGAAAATACAGATTTAAAAGACGGGATCAAAAATAGCTGGTAATATGATTAAAAGTGAAGTTTTCAAAAAATCTTAAAGAATAATTCTACATTTCATTTGTTATGGCAGCCTTTATAATTTCTCAAATCATATTCCAATGTACATAGGTTATGGATAAGTAATTTGATTCATTGTTGAAAACTGTATAAGGTCACATTAAACTAAAATGGTGTGAAAGGTAAATAAAAGCTGGAGGTTGACTGATAACAACGTCCTATGTAAAGTGTTGATAACAATTTTATAGTACAGACTACTAAATTAAAAAAGGAAAATAAATTTTAGATAGCACAATGTAAATTCTATAATAATTGAAATACATTTCGCATTATTTATCATGAAAGGCAATACTAATAAATGATCTTAGCCAAAAAAGATGTGAAGTTTTTCAGGTTTCAGGAGGAACAGAGCTATCAGCAGGAACCAAGAAAGAAATCCATGAATGGAATGTCTAACAGGAACAAGCAAGAAATTCGAACTACTTTAATTCTTCTACATACTGGATAGGGGTAGAATAAACCCCATGTATTGTATTTTATTTTGAAAACATTGCTAAAAAGCTGATTAAACTTTATTTTTGGGGCAAGGCTGGAGGTTTTCTCCTCCCAGCTCTTTCCTACCGGCGCCTCTAGTGAGCTGGGAATGTAAATAGTTTATTTAAAAATTAATAAAAATCTTGGCCAATGGCCTATTACCTATCAAAAAAAAAATCCTCTAGAAAACAAAACATTGAATCCGAGACCATTTCTAAAACTTGGTCCTGATGATTTATTTAATCCCAGTCCAAAGAATTTCTCTAATTAAAAACATACAAAATTAAAACAAAATCCATAACAAAAGTGGTGAACAGTGCTACAATCCAGTCATAAATATCTCTGTTGTACTTGAAATCACAAAACAAGCTGGAACTATTGCAGCTATAAGTAATGGAGACAATCACCTTGGTCCTTAACAGATTAAGGATTTTTTCAATCTATATACATCAAATCATACCAGAAAATGGCTTGCATTAAAAAGAAATATCAGTAGAATCCTAATCTATGCTCAATTTTCACGTTGTAAATCTACAGGACCAATCTTTCTCATGAGCAAAGCCTTCCAAACTCCTACAGTGGCAACCTTAATGAAACCCTATGGGCCACAAAAATTAGTATCACGGCATTTGCATTTAAAATTCAAATATTAAATGTTGTTTGTTCAATTTAATTAGAGTTACCTTCAAGTCCAAGCCAATGAAGTCTTTCAAAGTTTTGAGGATTGAATGATATGGTTAGTTGTTTGTGCCAAGGTTCATCCCCAAATACTGTTAATTGTCATCAATTATTACCTAGGATATTTTGGGGATAATACTGCAATTTGTTGAAGAAGATAATATCAGTCTCAGGGCCAAGATCCAATGTATCACAGTATCTCGTATTTTTGCAGATATATGCTACAATGGTTACAAAGGTCACTTTTGCAACAGAAATATTAAGCAAGTGAAGATGCAGTGGGATCAATGCGATTTGAGAGGATAAAGCCTTCAAAAATATAGACTACATTAACTTGTTTCCGTAAGCAGGGATGATAATTCTATAGGGGTTGGCATGTTCTAGACGGACTTTTTTCTCCCTTAACAAAGACAATGACTTGTTACGACTGAAAACATCGTATTAATATTTCGTCGAGCAAACCTTATTGTAATTTGGATTGGCTCGGTCATGATTATGGTCACCGATTGAGTTTGGTTAAAAATACTTGCTTTGTGATTGGTCAGTTTTGTAGGCACAAACACCAAACGGAAGTATTCCTGCGTTGGGCAATTATTGAAATTGCTTTAATAACGATGTACTGATTTCAATTTTTTATCATTGATTTAGGTTGAGGTAACAGCGAAAAGTGTGAATGGGAGACAAAAGTTAGTACTTGAAAGTAAGATGCAACTGTAACCGTAATCGTACTTAAACAAATACTATCTGTAAATCTAGCCATCACTTTCGACTACGGCCAACCATTATTTTCGAATACAATATTCGCCCTGTTTTGCTCGTAGAAACCCCTAATTATTTGCAATCTCCATGCGAAAAAACTCTGTATTAAAGAACGAATCGATCCCGATATGGTTATAACCTGCTAGATTTTATCTTCTCTTGTCTGAAAACAGTGCTTTAGTGTTGATTATAGAAGGAAAAACATCAATTTATTATATTCGATTACCCAGAAAAATCAGAGATGTTAGTTAATTCACACGGGTTATGGCTCTGATATCATCATGAAATGGAAAGAGGAAACAGAAACAAAAATCAAATATTAACATACTCGCGCGACGGACGACTACTGCTCTATATTCCGCCTTCTGCTTCCAGTGATCCAAAGGCCTCTGCTAACATAAACAACAGCACAATTTAATACCATCAAACCAAAAAAAGATATGAAAATCGCACACACAACAGAATTTGTATTTGAAGCTTGGAGACCTGGATTAAATTGAAGTTGTTCGATCTCAAAAGCTTTCTTCCACCTCTCGAGTCCACGGAAAAACAACAGCTCGATTGTGAATTGTATGAGGAATTTAGGTGTCACAAGGGCTAACCCTAACTATGCTTTGACGTGGTCACTTTTTTTTTCGTTGAAATCTTCTCTTCAAGCCGCAATAGCTCTGATGGTGAAAACGGTTTTCTGGAAGTAGGTAGATCTTACAGGTGTGGAGAATTAAAATACCCTTACGTTAATTAATTATATTAATACTTTAGTTTAGATATTTGGATTTAATATTAGATACATATACAAATTATTCATTAATGTGTACGTTACTATTGAAGAGATAGTGATGAATATAATTGTAATAGATAATTAATATCTAAATCTATATCATTTGGATATGAAAATAAAGGATTGATATATATTTATCATTTGTCATGTATAATATTTCCTTTTTAATTAATTAATTAATTCTTATAGAACTAAATAATAATTATTCTAATATCTTTTAAAATTAGTTAACTAATTTTAATTATTTAATTGATTTATTTCTTCAAAAAAATTAAATAATCTTTATTATTTAATTTATTTATTAATTATTTAATTAAATCTATTCTTTTAGGCCTTCTATAATTAAATAATTATATTTAATTAGTAATTGCACCTTGGTGTGCAACGGGTATGTGGAAGACGTGTGGAAAGTAAACTAGGGGAAAATTTGGTCTACCTTTTTGTATCAATTTGTGTAGAATCTGAGGTCAATTGGTAGGCCATTTGGAATACGATGTTGTTTGTGTGACAAAGGTCTTAATGGGGAAGTGATAGATTCAAATCAAATATGCATTCACTAACAAGGATCTAATCATAACTGAAACAAAACCTTAAATCAGGAAGATAATCAATTTCTATCACCAAGAGGTTATATGTGTGTGTGTGTGTGTGTGTGTGTGTGTGTGTGTGTGTGTGTGAGAGAGAGAGAGAGAGGCAACTTGATGTAAAAAAAATCAATAAGTTATCAACAAATTATTTTAAATATATATAAGAATAGAATCTATAGCAAATTGAATGTAGTTTCTAAGCTACTAGTTGTTTTCTAAAAAAGAATTAATCTATTTGGTGAAAAATTAAAATTTCAATGTAGTAATACTAAAATTTCAAGAAAAAGATAAGCAGGTGTATGTCTGACCACCCTAACCATAATTAAATAATAATATTTTTTTATAGACTCGTCCCTGAATGTGAAGCACATTTTTTTGTATTTTTTTTTAAGTAAATAATTAATTGTGTTTTTTTTACTAGCATAGAATGTGACGCATGTTTTTGATTTGAAATATATGATACCGTTTGAAAGTTATAGATGCTTTTCAATCAACCTATCAATCAGGGCATTAGATGTAATTCAAATAGAAAATGAATAGTGATTATTTATTAAACTCAAAATAAGGAAAAATTTGTGTTGGTGGAAAGTTGAGTCTCCTTACAAAACCCTTTTCGTTTCATCAAAATTTGGGTTAAAAAAGTTGTCATCTACATGGCTAAAGTTTGGAAATGTAAGGAAAACTCCTAAACTCGGTTTTTTTTTACTTACCAAGTTTGGCATGTCTTAGCAAAATCCCAAAGCAATCGTGAGGTAAATCCCAAGGTTGCAGATTTGTGTCAAAGGTATCATATATCCAATACGTATCAGATATCTGATATGCCTGTAAATATCAGATATTCAATTTATGAACATTTCTTATATCTGATATTTGTCAGTTTAGTCCTATAATACATACTATATAATATATCATACTATTGTATGATAGGGAATTGGGAACATCAAAAAATAAGCATGAATAAGGTCAACCACAAAACCTAAACATGATGCAAATTAATCATTAAATCACACCATTAAAGCTATTGAAGGAAAGTACATAAAACATGAAATTGTTCAAACAAGCACTCCCTTCCACATTGCTGTAATGGCTTTCTTTCTTCTCCTAAATATGATGTTTCTCTCTTTGTGACAAAGTGCACATATAATAAAAGCAAAATGATCACGAGAATACTTGAAAACATGGTTAGCCAAGATGAGAGAAATGAATCCAATTTATAGAGTTGGGAATGAGATTGCAAAATTGCAATGAATGTATAAATTGGAAAAGTGACATAATTATAACAAATTATGACATGATTGATTCATAATTTGGAATGCACAAATTGAGGGAAAATAGAATGGAAAGGAGAGGCTAAATTAGTGGAAAAATGAGAAGGGGAGGTGTAAGGAATTTGGAGGCTAAATTAGAGGAGGTGAAAGCATGATTAGGGGATGGAGGCAAGAATTAAGGGATAAAATCCCCTTAGGCAAAATGAGGGATTATTTGAATTTTAAAATTAATTTATTCCCACATATTAGGAAATTAGGGAAAAGGGAATTTATCAATTCCCAAATTCATGACAAACTAGCCAATTAATTAACATAAGATTAATTAATTGCAAAAGCATAGGAAAAGGTATAAATAAATAAGATTTATTTATCAAGGATTAGGATGTAGGGATAAAGGAAGTGTTGGTACTCTCAAATTTGGCACAAATTTGGAGTTACCAATTCAAAATTTTCTCCAAGGCACAGTGAGTACCCTTGAAAACTTTTCAAAGAAGCCTACTTGAAGTGCAAGTAAAATGTGACCTGATGATTTTCATAAGATACTGATTGGGGAACATGTGAAAAACCTATCATGAGGTAGATGAAATGAGTCACAGCTTTCAGAATTCAGATTTGATATGTTTTGGAGACAGTTGTTTAAAGGTGTTCACTTAAATCTGCATTCTGCATATTGCCTGATTATAGCAAATGGCCTACTTTGCATGCTTGCATCTTTGACCTGATAGAGTGTCATGATATAAGGATAGGTTTGAGGTCTTTTAGGCATGAGAGAAAAGTTATGTTTCCATTTTCAGACCCCCATGAGTTCATTTGCACATTTTGCCAAAGTCATTCCATTTGCAATTAATGTTGATTCTCAGAATGTGAAACTCCAGAATTATGAATTTGCTGACTTTGAGGTCTTACAAGTTTACACCCGGTTGAATGGAATAGAAAATTGAATGCTCCCTTGTATTGTAGGCATGAAATTGTGCTACTATGAGGATTTTCAGGCCATGATGAATCTGTTTGCCCAATTTGTCAATCTAATTCTGTTTGCAATTTCTAACAATTTAATGCAGATCAGTTGCACAGTTTGGTTGGAGGCCCTGTTTGTGAGGTTATATCTTGAATACCGTGATTGGTCATATCAAGAAAATAGTGGCCCTGTATTGTAGACCAATTTTACTCCAATTTTGCAAGTTTTTAGCTCCTGAGGGTTTCGTATGCATGCTTTTCCAGATGCTTTTCATTTGTAGAAATCAGTATTCCCCATGTTGTCATTTTATGTAATTCCAAGTGGCTATCTTAAAGGATCTCGCAAATGTGTCTGGTTGATCGTCATGAGCCACCCTTCTGGATCCATACTCTCCATATAGCATACTTCCAATATCCAGAAGCTTGGGTCCTTAGGAGGTCGTTTGACTTGTTTTCAAAGTCAAAACCAGATATGTTTATTGTTATTTGATAGTGTAATTTGCAGAATTATCTTGAAGAGGCGACTTGGATGATTAAAATCTTTTGACCTGTTTGGTTTCGTTAGGTGTCACTTTGCAATGTGGAAGAATGTTGACCATGGAACGTGTGTGCCTAGCGCCACGTTCTGGTTACTTGATTTCATTAGTTTTTAAGGCCAGTTGTTGTTATGTGATCATTTTGCAGAGGAATAAAAGCTGAATGATTTTGATCGCCAATTTGATGCTATATGGTATGGTTTTACTGAAAGTTTTGTTTGGGTTATTGGAAGGTGAGAATTATTTTAAAAGTGATGGCGTTCAAACTGGGAGCTCAGGAATGCAATTTTATTATATAAGCAAGTTGCTTATTCTTTTACAAAATGGATTTGTTGATTATTCTCAAAGTTTTCAAGCAAATGCACTCGCAAGTGTCAAATAAGATTCAACAACCTTTGCCATATTTTCTTCTGCCTACGCCAAATTGGGATTCGATGAACCAGTGTGTGAGGGCGTGGAATGGAAAAGGGGATGTTATGCTTCACAAAGTGTCCAGAATAAGTGCCCGTCTCATCGTGTGCAATGTTTGTAGGTTATACACAAAATGGATTTAATTCATAATTCTAGCTTCAAACATGGTAAAGTTTTAGCAAAATCCCTCAAAGATGTGTGATCTCCATGTATGATAATCACATATTCCATCCGCAATCTGCCAAAGAAATGACTAGTGCATTAAACAAAGACAAATGATTTTCATACACTTTCAAGTAAGTGCAATTGGTAGGTGTAATGCTAAGTGCCACCACCAAGGAGCTGCGTAAGACATAAACTTTAGAGACTTTCAAGCATTTGCATTGGGCAAGTGTATTGGTTTCATATGCTGCACAGGAGATTGGGAAGTAGAAATAAGGAGATAAATTTGTTGAAGTCTATGCCACGCTTAATGAACTAAGCGAGTGCGGTTTAAACCTAAGGATTTAAAAACAAAACATACACAAGCCTGCGCAAGTCAATGAAAAGAAGGCCACGCACTTGCAAGGTATAAACCTGTAAACCAACACCCCAAAGGAGAAGGTGTGCATGGTGTTGCGCATGACATATAAAGTTTTAGATACTTTTAAGCCAAGACAAATGCAAAGTAGAAGCCAACATAGTAGGACAGAGAAAAGCCTGTGCACATGCATTAAGCCAGAAGTTGTGCCAAATAAGGATGAAGGCTTGCGTAGGAAGATTGCAAACAAACAGAGGGTCTATGCAGTTAAATATTAGAGATGTGTTTAGAAATATTCAAGCCAAACAATTGGCAGGTGTAACACTAAATCCCGCAACCTCAACAAGCATCTTCCTGTCGCGCCACCAAGTAGAGATTGTGAAATGAAGAGGAATGAAATGTTGCATTGGAGGACTACGTGGGCATTGAAAGGTGTAGCATGTGTATTAAAAAACAACAGAGATTGTGTTGCATATACGTCTGGGAGGGCTGCGCAGCAGCATGAAGAGGAGTTGGAAACTCCAAGCTAATATGTTGTGCAATGATGCCGAGGAGGGCTGCGCTGGAGTTCTAAGAAGGAGCCCACGCTATGGGAAGGTAAAAAGGAAAAAAATGAATGCAAAGTGTGGACTCAGAGACAAAGCTCGTGAACTGTTAATAGTTTGAAAAACCAGCGCATTTTTGGGAGAATGGAAACTGCACATTGTTTGAATGTGAAGGTTGTGCATTATTTCTCAGTTAGCCACACCATTTATGAACACGGATGTGCATATTCATCGCCTCAGGTGTCTGTGTAAAATATAAAAAGGGCTCCAATCAAACCAAGTCGCGCAAACAAAAATATTTGTAAGCATGGTGTTTGGCATTTATCCCACATGCAGCGGTCAATAGACTTGTGAGTTGTTTATATACTAAACCACTTAGTATCTAATGTGAAGTAAAGAGCTAATTGCTCTTGGAGACTGCGTTAGCGGGAGGGCTTAGTGTGTCCCACATTCATTTGAAAATGGGAAACTGAGATTGTAAAAGATACAATGCACAGTAGGTAATATGAAGAAGAAAGAGAAGGCTATGCACGCGTGTGCAGAAGGATGCCTCAAAAATTGTGCCAGTGATGATGTGCAGTCCAGGTGGCGACCGCGTAGAAGAAGGAAGAAGAAAGAGAAGGCTATGCACGCGTGTGCAGAAGGATGCCTCAAAAACTGTGCCAGCGATGATGTGCAGTCCAGGTGGCGATGAGGTGGCGACCGCGTAGAAGAAGGATCTGAAAATGGCACACATCCCAAGGTGAAATATGACGGTTGGCGCTATGAAGAGTTGTAAGGTAATTAGCCATTAAGGGATCACGACAGGTCGCCACGCGGAACATGGACAGGTGGTGGCCCAGACACAGGGCAGATGATGCAGGCACCCAGTTGGACCTATGGACCAATTAGAGAGTGCCACGTGGCACGGGCCAGACAGGGTAGGTGATGTAGAGGTGCCTAGGTGGATCTCTGAGCCAATCAAAGGCTGCCATGTGGCACTTTCTGGAAAAGGGTATTAAAATGCAAAATTGAAATATTAAAGTGAAATATCATTTCAATTCCATATTCAAACTATTGAATATAATTTCAAATATTTCAAATTATTCAAAAAATATGCACAGGAAGAAGAGTCTGTTTAGTGATTCAGGGGGCAATTTTTGTCCAAAATACCAAGTATCATATACTGTCAGAAAGGTCTCGAAATGAGGAATTTGTTTTGCAGTCCATTTTGGTGCAAGATCAAGTCAGTTTGAACAGAATGAAGAAATAATGACTCAGCTTAAATTTGGGAAAAACAAAGAAGATGTTTCTGCAGATAAAATCAGATTTTTGAGCAGTTGTAAAAGGTTCAGTTCAAGATATTTGGGAGAAGGGACAGGTGTTGAAGAGAGGATGAATCTAATGGTTTTTCTCTTTCTACTTATTCATAATTCTTCCATTGTTATAGGGTTCCAAAATTCTTGGCCTCCACAGTGAGTTTCAAGTGGTGCTTAACTCCAGGAGCTTCCAGTTTCAGTTGGTTCCATTAGGGATATAGTTTGTTGATTGTACCAGTTTTGTATTCAAATAGAATAGAATTTCATTGATCTTTTGCAATTTATTGAAGCGGTATATTCTTGATTGTGAATTTGTATACAATAATGTGATTCCTCACACTTAATTTGAGAATTCCATATTCAAATCTCTCATTAGTGTCAGTCTTGTGAAGTCTGAACTTTCTGATTCTTTGCATGGAGTTTATCTATGTATGTGTTATCATTCTTCAGTTCTGATCTAGGATCAGATTAAATGATGTTGTAGATGTGACATAGTTTCATTCGGTTGTCTACAAAAGGATTTCTATAAGTAGTATTGATTTGGATTTATTGTGTTTATGGCTTGGAATATCTGACAGAAGTTGATTGTTGTATTTTTGAATTTGGTTAAAGGGGATTTCCCAATGGATAAAGCATTGATCATTGAGTAGTATCTCCTGTATTGATTGCATATATGGTTAAGTCTTGGCTATGTTCTGCATTTAAAGAAATAAACTCTGAATATATGAAGGTTTTGTGTGGTTGTACTAATCTCCTGCTCCACTTCAAGGTCAATGTTCAATGGGTAATTAGTCGGTCACCTAGTATCTCCCAGTCATGTTGAAGCCTTTGTGAGATTGCTGCTGATTGATGCCAAACATAGTATTGAAGGCATTGAAGGGTTTCCCCCCACCTTGGTTTTGCAGAACCTAAAGCGTAGAAGGATGGATCCGCATCCTTGTTAATTGGTCCTTTTCAGTCTTGGTTGAATACCAGGAGTTGGCTACTCTTCAAAATACATCAAAGGGTGAGAAGGTTGTTGTTCAATAATCACGGTGTAAAAAAGAACCAACAGGAAGATTAATGGTTAATTTACCCCTAAACAGTACAAATTGACCGATCGACAAGATTTACAAGAGAAGAATCAAACTTTGATAAAATCATTTAATCAGACATGGTTGACCAGGTCAAATTGATTAGTATATGATGCAAATTAGGGATGGCTATTAGTAACTAATCAAATAATATTCATTATTTAATTAATGGGTAATGGAACAATGTCGACATGTGATAAAGACCACATGCGCACATAAAGGACCAATTATGAACCAACAAAATGATGTTTCAATCGCAATGCAAAGATGTTAAAAAGTGGCACTGCAAGTGTTAACCAATTTTTAGCATCTACATTTTGCCCCTCTTTGAGACAATGTGATTCAAAACATTGTTTCAAAGAAAAATCAAGAAAAAAGCGCATCAAAAATTGCCTCAGCAATGACAGGAGATAAGGTTGTACCCTCAAAAAATTGACTGAAAAATACAAGAGGTCAATTTGTCGACAACAATGAGATTATTCCATGGCAATGAACGGATCAAAAATTTGAGTTCAAACGCAAGAGTTATGAAGCTCGAAGCAAGAAAAGCATTGCAACCAATACAAAAGGATAAGATTGCATGTCCATCTAGGCATCCAAAAGGGTATTGTTACCTATTTGTCTCTTCTATTGCAAATAGGTAGAGTTGGTTATGTTTTGCAACTGATTAAGGTACCCATTTGATTCATTATTAAGTGTCTCACTCAAATGGAATGAATGTTGATAAGTGTTTTACTGAAAAGAAAATGTTGATAAAAAAACATTTCATTATGATATACAAATATATTACATAAGATAATTATACAGATGTTTGTATTAATAGTTATTTTATCCATCAGAATAAAGTACATAGCCCACACAAGCCATGGGATTAACTATAAAAATAACATCTACAAAGTAAATTATGCATGAAAAGATAGAGAATGAAGACCAGGAAAAGGGACCTATCGTTGCCTGGAATGATGAATCCCACATCCATGAAAAATATCATATCTTTGTCTTCTACTTCATCTCCAGATTGCTTTGACATGGTCATAACACCTACAGGGAGTGTAAGAGATTTTGTTATCTAGCTCGAGGTCACAATTTCATGCCAACATGTTATCAGTGCATGCATAAATACTCATATGAATGCATAAAATCATATGAAAGGGAACTAGAAAGAAAACATATCATAACTTTATCTTTTTAACTAATAAGTTTGTTTCATGTGCAGGAACAACTATGCATTCATCATATTTCAACATGTGGGTTAAAATGAGCTCCAACAAGGGTTGAACCCAGCATGGTGTGGGACTAGGATAATCATAATAATATGTACTTTATATATCATACATGTTATCTCATCTAGAAAAGGCATGTTATTCATAACAACAAATCAATACGGTTTGTTGTCATAAGTAACACATATTTTCTTGGATGAGATCATTCAACATGTCTGGTGTATCCATCTAGGTATGGTTATGATGCAAGGAGGGATGGATAACTAGGGTCGAAGGCACTCCCAGCTACCAAACCATCTTGCAGACACAACTCAGAAGCAACATACACAGAATGGGAGAGAAAGAAAGCATAACTTTATACTATTTCATCAAACATAATACATGTTGGTGTTAGGATTAGGATCACTGAGAGGGGGGGGTGAATCAATGATCTATCTATTATGACTTTTTTCTTATTATCTTGAATCTTAACTTTATTGTTTAAGTATTGAACTGAATATCAATGCAAGTAAGATAAACATACACAACTCATAACACCAAATATGATTACGAGGAAACCCAATGTAGGTGAAAACCTCGGTGGGAATTAGTACCCACAAATAATTTGTACTGGTTTCTTATGATCCTTGTTAGAAGATCCTTAACCTTGTTAGGAGTTGTCTTTACAGTGTATGAAGTAAAGTGACCTTGTTAAGGTTCAGACCCTGTTAGGAGTCTTTTAAAATAACCATGTTAGGGGTGGTGGACTCACTGTCCAAGAGCTCACTACTCAAATGGTGAAGGCTACAACCTTCTAGATCTTTGATACACACTGTATCTGCAAGGTGAACTGCTGTTGTGACACTGCTTATCTGATCAATTCCTTTTGTGCGTTGATGCTTTACCCTCTTGTTAATCACTACAACAATATTGTCTTCACTTTGAAAGCTTCTACTTCAATATATATCATCAACATATGATAGATATATCTTTGCTGCTTTTACACTCTGCTCTGGCTTTCGCAACTTCTCCGATCACAAATGACCTTCTATAAGTACTTCCTCAAAAGACATGAATATGTCAGCTTTAGGAAATCGTTTACCATCTATCTTGATCACTTAACTAACCACGCAACCCTTCATTAAGTCAGCGCAACATTAATTATAACTGCTTTACTCAAACAAAACAGACGCGTCTCTTCACATAGTCTGCTCCGCCAAATTAGCTCTAACTTCTTTCTCTGGATGAATCAAGTCGTGTTCCTTTAACCACACATGAATAGATCACTAAAAATCACTAATCCAAAGATGCAAGTCCTGAGGATATGTGCAAATTATGTACCAAAACAATCTCTGTCGACTCTTTCCATGATCTATGTCCTATTCTGGCATTCACTGGTTGTACCTCTTTAACTGGTTGTATCTTCTTCATACTTGTAGATCTGATCATGCTCTCTTAGACTTAATATTTAAACATACTCATAAGATTATATTCCAAGACACATAGCATTTGAATAACAAATGAACACACGCTAATCAAAACTATAACAGTTTGTTCCTTGCTCTGTCTTGTTCTGCCCTTTACTGTCTCAGTCACTTCATCTTTCTATAACTTCTTCATACTTGAAGATCTGATCATGCTCTCTTATACTTAGCATGAATACATACTTAAAAGCTTGTATTCAAAGACACATTCCCTAAATCGGTCGTATGCACGTGCACTGATGTTTTGTTCTTCTGGTACTCTGCTAACTTTCCAGTCTTCTGTACTTAGCCAATTTCTGATCTTCTGATAATGTGTGCTGACTCCAAAAATTCATATGAATTTTTTGCCATAATGAAAACACTAAATAGAGTCATATACACCAGTATAGTCAACTTTCCAACAATCTCCCCCTTTGTCATTAATGGCAACAAAGGAACGTGGCGAAGTTACTATTTGTACTCTTATACAAAAACTCTCTATCTTTTATCTCCCTCTTATCATATACCAGACTCCATATTCTTCATACTCTACTCCCCCTTTGAAATTAATGACAAAGGTGCTAAAAAAAACTTCTATGTACTTACTCAGCATACACATCTGGATATGCAATCTACAACTTCTAGATCTCTTTCTCCCAAAATGCAATAATCTGTAGATGAATGCATAATGCATATTGTAGCTTCTCCATCTTCTCCAAGTCTGTGCTGGGACCTTGATCATATGACAGACTCCATATTTTGTACATTATTTTACTCCCCTTTTGATATTATCTTCTTTGTCTTTTGCTGCAAACTCTTTCAAGGATGCTTGACCAACCTTGAGTGAACTAAGATCAAGTGTAAAGTTGCTAACCAATTCACTGAGTCTCTTCTTCATATACTTCTCTTCTACAATATCTGATCTATTTTTCATGACTCCTTCAGATTATATACTGCCCCTTACTTATTTACTCCCCATGAGTCTAAGTCTTTTATGGGTGTCAAACTTGACAACAATGATGATGAATTGTCCATCACTTCAGTCTTCTCTTTTTCTGCTTCCTTTTCTGTGATATCTTAAATCAATATATTTTCTTGCTGATATAAAGACTCTCAGGCTCTTGAGTATTCACAAATATTTCTCCAAACTTGTCTAGATCAATATCCATTGCTACCATTGATACTTCAACATTATCAACTACAAATGTATCCTCCATGTCCTTGGCCATGGGCACAGAATCCTATGGACCTGTCATAATAGTTTTATTTGCTTCTTCATATGATATTTCAAATTGTATCTTCAATCAATTCTGCTCTTACGTGAACACTCTTTTGTTGCATTCACACTTAGATGATCAATAATAAGTATGTGCTTCCAAGGATAACATCAAGTCGACTCCAAAAATAAAATTATCTCCAACGGCTATACTGATACTCTCACATAGAACACTGCTCAACAAGATTTTTGACCCATTCTGCTTCATGAAATTCATGCGCTAAAGCATACTCATAAATCGCTTCCAAGATATTTCAAAGAGTTTCTTGATATCAATCTCTGCTGAAGAATGTAATTGTGACACTTTGCTACTCGACTGCAAGTGCTCCTTTTATTATCCAACCGCTTACTCGATTGCTAAGTAAGTTTTCAACTAATTTCTGAAATGACGTGTCTGTGCTTGGGCTTCATTTCAAACTTGAATGAATTTTCTTAACAAATAACAATTATCAATCTCCTTTCTTCACTGTTGAGAATAATCGTAATGCATTAACAATACAACTGCTAGGGCTTCTATGATCTCCAATCATTTATTCTGACCGTAAGTGAGGACTTGGTGATTTCAAAGTAGATTTCCATCATTAATACTTTCTGCATAGACACAGAAAGCAACTGTAACTTCTATTTTTGTTCCTGATAACAATTTAGACCGTGTTCTCTTGCATACTGCATCACAATGTCACCAAATAATTGTAATCCAAGGCGTATACTCAGATGGTAAGTATACCAGCCATGCAGGGGTTCAAAGCTAGAATAGATCCCACTAAGACCATGAGGGTCAACTAACCAGAAGTAGAAGGTGCATCCACTGAGGATGCATCTACTACCTTGTTCTCTTCATTATCCTTCTTTACTTTGACCCATATTTTATTTTATTTAGCTTTAGCTTCCACAAACTTAACTTCTCCTGATTCTTCAAACAAAGACTTCT
>MU228285.1:881805-894410 GCA_018584345.1 Thuja plicata | reverse complement strand
TGTCAAGTCTGCATTCCTAAATGGAATACTTGAAGAAGAGGTATACATTGAACAACCAGAAGGGTTTGTTGATCCAGACAAGAGGGACATGGTATGTAGACTACACAAAGCCCTATATGGATTGAAAAAAGCACCTCGATCCTGGTATGAAAGACTTCTTTCCCAGCTTATAAGTATTGGATTTGTAAGGACTAGTGAAAACAATAATCTTTATTTGAAGGAAGATATTGATGCTAACATTTTGATTGCTGAGATATTTGTTGATGACATCATATTTGGAGGCAATGATATGCTATGAAAATCATTGCAAATGAAATGAGCAAAGAATTCGAGATGTCTATGTTTGGAGAGATCAAGTTATTTCTTGGTCTACAAATCATGCAACAAGATGAAGGTATTTTCATTACTCAATCCAAATACATCAAAGAAGTACTGAAAATATTAAAGATGGAAGAGTCCAAACCAGTTGGAACACCGATGGCAATTGGATGTAAGCTAACAAAGGAGGAAAAGTCATCAGAGGTAAATCAAAATTTGTATAGATCAATGATTGGAAAGCTCATGTATGTTGTACATACTAGACCAGATATTGCACATGCAGTAGGAATAGTTGCAAAATTTTCTACTAATCCCAGGGAATCACATATGACTGTTGTGAAAAGAATCCTAAGATATCTGAAGAATACCGAGGAATATGGCTTATGGTATAGAAGAGAAGACAAATTTGAACTTAAGGTCTTTACCGATGCTAATTGGGCTGGAAATATTGATGATCAAAAGAGCACAACTGGAGGGGCATTCTTTATGAGTGAAAAACTTGTCACATGGATCAACAAGAAGCAAGGATGCATCTCTCAGTCTACTGCAGAATAAGAGTATGTTGTTGTTGCTGCAAACTGCTCAAATATTGCATGGATCAAACAGTTACTGGAAGGTATGCATATAAAAATTCTTGAACCAGTAATTATCTATTGTGATAATACCAGTGCAATAAACATTTCCAAGAATTCAGTCATGCATGCTAAAACAAAGAATATTGTCATCAAGTGTCATTATTTGAGAGAACAAGTTCAAGCAAAGGAGGTGATACTTGAGTATGTGCAATCTAAGGAATAATTGGTCGATATATTCACCAAGCCACTGCCCAAGGATGCATTTGAGTACTTGACAAAGTGACTAGGGGTCAAACCCTTGTCTACTGGTCAGTAAAATGACTATAAGGTTGCATCAACCTACATATTATCAGAATATCATTCATGTTGATGCAAGTAGAGAAATGGACTTCAAAGATAAATCTACTCCAAGCACCATAGTTATTGTATTATCGATGGATAGGGAAATACAAGGAGTATATTATGGATAGAAAGGATTTGTTTGACATTACTGTCAAAAATATTTGTTTGGCATTGTTGTCAAAGGGAGAGATTATATCCATTATCACTTCATATCACTTCAGAGAGAGATTATATCCATGGGAGAGATTATACATCAGGGAAAGATAGAGATTATATCCATCACGATATCCAAAGGGAGAGATGTAACAATAAAGCGATAGTACATACAAAGGGAAAGAATTGGTGATAAGAGACATCAAAAGAAAAGAGAACACATCACATCAGAGAAAGAAAGAGTCTACATCCATCCAGTAAAGGGATTGAAGACAGAAAGAAAGCTGCAAGAATCAAATCTAAGCTATGAGAAGCTTACCGAGGACCAGATATTTGTATCGGTTATAGTACATAAGATTGGTAGTTTGATGAACTTCAAATGTTATATTTCATATTGTATTAGTAATAATATAGTGTGATAATGTAGTGTGTTGCCATCAATGCCAAAGGGAGAGATTGATTAACTATAACAGATTAAATGTTTGAAGATGTTAAGTTGATGATCATGCAAGGAATTAAATCAGTTAATGTATTGTATTGTCATTGATGTCAACTTGATATAATCTGTATGGTCATGGACATACTGCCAAAGACTTCAAAGAACTGATGAATCAAAGTCTATGCTATCAGTAATGCATTTAAGTCAAGTATTCACAAAGTGACTGTATACACTGACGGAGTGCACACCGACGGTTAGAGTAAAAGAACAAAGTCATAGTATTACCCAACAAGAAAATGCACAACATTACCAACGAGCAAAGTCAGAGTGTTGCCCGACGAGCAAAGCACAGAGTAACCCGATGGAAATAATTACAGTGTTGCCCGACAGACAGAGATCCCGAAGACAACTAAAGTCACACCGATGGAACAGTCAGTTATCACCGATGACTAATTGAAGTGTTGACCGACGGAACAGAGAGTTTAGAAATGACAAAATGCTTAGCTATCAAGAAGCTATAAATAGACTTAACTGATACTCATTATTATTTTAATAGACAAGATAAAGCTGAGGATAAGTAAAGGATTTAAAGCTGCTTTGTCTAGTTGGAAAGAAGATCTCTATGAGATAAAACTGGAGTTTTGCTTTAAATCTAATTGGCGAGAATTGTGGATCATGCCAAGAATCAAGAAAGCCAAGAAACGGTGAATCATGTCTATAAATAGACAAACCCAATTCATTACGAATTGAGTGGGGTGAACAAGAGAGGAGCGAATAGATGTTGAAGAGATTCTGAAGGAGAAGAAAGTCTTCATTCAGACCCGATCAACAAGCTGAGGAAAGAGCTAGATTCTGTAGACACTGACGAATAGTGAAACAACATCACAGAGCAGAACAATGTGGAGCAAAGGTATTGAATTGATTATATTGATTAGAGAGGTAATGCACTTACAATAGATCTGAAAATCTACAATTTAATTTGTATGTGTGAACAAATCATTTAGTGTTTTAGTTTAACCATTGAAGCATCAAGTCTCTTAACCAAGTAGGACTCAAAAGTCTTTTGTAATTGAGATACATCCCAAGGAGTATCAAAAAGTTTGATCATAGAAAGTAGAATTGGATATGTCTGATACCTATTGATAGGCCAAGCGAGTGTTTGATCAATGATGGTAGTATTAGATGTCAGATACTAGGTGACAAACTATCTTTTAAATCCTCTAACAAGGTCACACCTAACAGTGTGTTTGTAACCTTTAACAGGGTTGGCTCTTAACCGAACTCACTTCAAAAGAGTGAAAATTTGGGGTACCGGTCCCAGTGGTTTTTCCCTTAACAGGGTTTCCATGTTAAAAATCCATGTTTTATGTGTTTATGTTTCATTACTTTATGGTTTTGCATTTCACATATGCAATTCTGGATTGATCAGTATACTCTAGCTATTTACTATGTTTCGGTAAATGCAAGACTGCTTATCGGTAAACATATAGAAGAGAGATTTACAAAGCATTATGAAAAGTAGTAAATTTTTATAAGTATTTCAAGGCATTCATCTTGTAGGACTAAGTATAACCAGAGGCTTACAAGTGGTAATAAGTTGTAAAGGGTTGATTTAAGGATTAATTTTTGAGGTCGTTGATTCACCCCCCCCTCTTAGTTATTACTAACACTTACCATCAACCCAAATATTATTATTTTTCACTCTTCCATCATGTATAGCATGTCTATCATATTTCCAAGGTCTACCCAACAAAATATGACAACAATCCTGATGCAGATCAAGCAGCCACAAAACCTAGATGAGTCTTCTTTGACTAGAAGCACCTCAAATCCCTACCTTAAGCCTTATCCTTGATCAAAAAACTTATAGAGTGTCTATACCTCCTCTCTTAAGTGGGCTTACTATGCGACAACTCTCCCTGACTCCTAGGAACTTCTCACAACTTGGATCCAATTTGGGCTTTAGGGATCATTTCCCTCAAATGGACAAAATGAAGGATTTCTACCCCAACTATATGGGAATGCAACTCAATGGTGGGAAGGTTGTATTCTGACCTAATACAATAGTAACCCCTCACTTTTAGAGTTCCTAAACACCCACAACCTATCCTACTCAAATTAGGACAGTCAACCTTATAGCCTTTTCTACACTATTTTTGGTGGATAACTCCCAAATTCTCCAAAGGACTTAGCTATCTCATTACCTTTTAGGATACCCTTTATCCCCTTCTTACAAACCCCAAGAGATGGATTTCTAACTTCACTCCTATAGTATCAAACTATCACTCTGTCCACAGGCCTAATTGGCGAAACCAGGCTTGGATAACAAAGAAAATATTTGAAAATGGGTCCATGAAACCAATTCAACCACTTAGGACTCTTCAATGTAATCTAAATGGTCCATCCCAACCATTCACAAAGTCTCTTCAATATTCGAGACTAGTTATCCACTCTTTCTCCTACTTTCCTAGTCAAATACATAGAGATATTTGACTTAGGGCTGGGTGGCAAACCCCTCCAACGGATTCCTCTACTTCTTTTATTCTAGAATCACTAAGATGACTCCCCTAAATTGAATTTCCCAAAGTTCCATTCTTTTTCCATGGTGGGAAAGCAAGCTAGGCCTCCATCACCAAATTACCCTTAGTTTCTAGGGTTTATAGAACCAATGAACTTGTAAATTATTGTTCTCTCACCAAACTAAACCAGATCACCCCAAACTAAAGACATAGATTAGATAGATCCCTCAGAAAAAAAATCAATTGGATTTTCATCTGTACCAATCCATATAGAATCTTCAAACTTGAAAACACAGTAACTATTTACAAAATAACAAAATTCTTTATTGGTTTACCCTTCCAAAACTCTATAAAATCATTGCCAACCCATGAATGGGCTTCAACATGCTTAAATAATAGTTGCAATGATCATAACTATAATTCAAATTGTTATGAACTGAAGTTGCAACTTTTCAACTATACCGAGCAACTTTTTGAAAAGTTGTCAATGTTGTCAAACAACATTTTTGACAATTTTGCTAATTTGCAACTTTTGCACACTTAGGCTTATGAAATGCCAAAAATGGCTTCAAAACATGTCCTAATGACCTAATACCTAGTGAGAAACCTAGAAAACACAACTTTATGCCCATTTGATCACTTTGACATCTTGGTTTATAATTGCACCTAGGATCCAAAAGATCTTACACTAGGCTTATTACATTTTCTCATTTATCAACTGATCCCAAAGGATCCTAATCTATCCTAGGGAAGAACATGAAGGACATAGCTTTGGTGCCATGCACCAAATCCATAAGCATAACATCACACAATTCACCTCATCATAATATTTTCCAATTTTTAGATTTACAAAACATTGTTCACTCACCATTAAAGTATGCTCATCCTTGACCATGAAATATGATAGGGCTTTGGGTGTTTCATTCTTCCAACTATAATTTTGTGACTATCTCCTCTGATGCCAAATTCTCCAAGCTTCCACTATCAACAATTACTTTCCAAACTTTGTCTGCAACTCTACATCTGGTCTTAAACAAACTTTTCCTTACAGGATCTTGCTTATTATTCTCACTCCATAATATTCTTCTAACCATTAGGTTTCCTTCCTTCTCAGGTTCATTCGGTGAGTCTTCTTGCACCAAATCATTTCGTCCACTACCGACTTTATTGCTTGCATGTGTACACTCAAAATATCTATGTCCTTATTCACCACAGTTGTAACAAGTTCCTTGGAACCCTCTTCTACTATATCCACCTTGGGAGTAGTTGCCTCTTCCTCAGAATGAGATTCCACCTTTCCACTCGGTCTTGCCTTTGTCTTGATGTGTGTCTTGTCCTAATCAAATCTATTATTTTCACCATAAGATCTACCTCTTCCTCTAGGGAATCTACCTCCTCTTCCTCTTTGCCTTTGTTCATATCTTTTGTTCAATTTCTCCTCAGCTTTTAGGGCAAACTGATATGCCTCTTTGATGCAAGGAGGATTAGTAGGAGGGTCCAAAGGCACTCCTAGCTACCAAAGCAACTTGCAGACATAATGTGGAAGCCAAACAACATAGTGAGAGAAGAAAACACACAGATCCTTTATATTAACTTGATAAAAAACATTACATGTAGGGTTGTAAGGCCTTCCTAGTTTCGACCATATATTCAATGAATTACAATAAGATTTTCATACAACAAAGATCACAGACCTTCGATCTCAATATCTAAACATTCCCTTCTTGCTCTAAGGATCTCCCCTAAACTAAGAACATACAACCAAATATATACAAGAGTCCACCACAAGAGGTCAACGCTCAAATCCATAAGAGAGACTCAGATTTAGGTCCACATAGATCCCAATGAGAGACCCCAAATAAATTAAGCCATCAGAATTAACTTAAGAAGTCAGCCAAAGATCCAACTCCCAAAATAACAGTCTCGGGCAGATGGTTGCTGAAAATCAGCAACCCATTGGTAAAGCATTCCCGAGCATCAGAAAACCCGTCGGCAAAAGGCATCACTGAAACACATCGGTAAAGACATCACTGAAACTCATCGATAAAGCATAATCAAGCAACAAGAAACAAGCATGCCTGAGCAATAGAACCTGAGCGATAGAGAAAAAATAAAAGAACTAAAAGCAAAACATCTTTTTGGTTGTGCGAGATTTCCAATGACCCAAGATGCTCTTGCATCACTCTTTAATACTCTCCATACCAAGGTGATCTCATCTTGTATAGAACTTATTAATCCATTTAGATATCTTGTCATTCTTTCCACTTCATCTTCAACATGTCCAAATCTGATGTCTAATATGTAAAACTCCTTAGTGTAATCTTTTATCGAGCTATCTTTCTGCTTCAAACTTTGAATTCTCCTAACTAGGTTAATCTAGTAATCACAAGGTATTGCCTTTCAACTTGTTTATCATCTTATCCCATACCTTGATCTTGTCTTTACCTTTCTTCTTCTGATCCAATTACAGATTCTCCCACCACAAGGATGCATGACCTTTCAATTTTGTACTTGAAATCTTTACCTTTTTCTCCTTAGATACATTCTCATACTCAAAGTATTTCTCCATCTCGGTTATCCAGTCTATCAACTCATTTGAATCCAACTTGCCACTATACTTAGAAGGATTAAACTAAGGTGTGGACTTCAAACTATTCAATGCTCGTAGGAATCTCTCTTCTTTCTGATCCATCACAGGTGCAGGTGTGAGTTCTCCTTGCACTTCTTCAACTTCATCATCACTAACATCCTTAGGATGTCTTCCTCGACATTGGGCTGTCTCAAAAACTTCCAATCTAGAAGTAATCTATCTTAGCATATCAAATAGAATTGGATCTACATTTCATCTCCCGCGAACCATCTTGAAACCCTGTGCAATTGTAGGTCAGATTGCAATCTACTACCCTACAAAAAATATCAATAGGGTTCAGAAGAAGGAACCTCAGATCTAACCTTCACTCTAATACCATATGACATAAGGAGGGATGGATAACCAGGGTCCAAGGCACTCCCAGCTACCAAACCAGCTTGCAAACACAACTCGGAAGCAACATACATAGAATGGGAGAGAAATAAAGCAAAAAATTATATTATTTCATCAAACATCATACATGTCAGGCTATAAGGCCTTCCCAGTTATGACCATATACATTCATATCTTTAAAAAATAATCTTCATACATGGGAGGTCACAGACGTGCAATCCAATTCTTCTAACTCCTTTTCTACTCAAAATTGTTGCCTCAATCCAAGAACATAAACTAAATATATATACAAGAGTCCACCAAAGAGGTCGTCACCAAAGATCCTAAAGATCCAACATAGGAAATAGTTAAAAGACCCATATTTAGGTCCACACACATCCCAATGAGAGACCCCAACATTAAATATGCTACAGAAATTAAATGCACATGTCGACCAGAAGATCCAACATCCAAAAACCAACTTGGTGAGAAAGAATACCAAGCATAGAGACAAATCAGTGAAACCACTGAGTAGTCAAGAAAAACCATCGAGACCCCGTCGATGAAGCCAACCAAGATAAGTAACCAAGCCCGAGCGGTGAACCAACAAACCTTCAACTGACCAAACAAGAGCGGTTACCAAGCACTTCACTAAGCAGTCTCCAAAAAGCTACCAAACCAAAATAAACATATTTTGGGTTGATACAGGATTGCCAAGAACCCAAGATGCTCTTGCATCAGGTTAGCATAGTTCCTGTCAGAATAGTGCTAGATATATATCAAACAACATGGTGTCACAAAAGGGAATGCAATTTAATTTCCTATCAATAAGGTGCCAGGAATATATTAGATCAAATTAGCATAAAGGAAAATCATGCCACATGATAGATGAAGCTACAAGATAATGTATATTAAAGATCCAATCAAAAGGACACTAACTAGTGATCAAGAGCATATAATCATTGAGGTATTCTCATTATTTATGCTATAGATATAATTTGTTGTTATAGATTAACAGTAAAGAAAGAGAAACATCTACAGGAAAACAACATCCTCACTACCTAACAAAGACACTACATGCTAAAAAAGATTCATATGAATGCATAAAAAGAATGAACAAAATAGAGGGAAGAAT
This sequence comes from Thuja plicata, assembly GCA_018584345.1. Classification (NCBI taxonomy): domain Eukaryota; kingdom Viridiplantae; phylum Streptophyta; class Pinopsida; order Cupressales; family Cupressaceae; genus Thuja; species Thuja plicata. The sequence goes on along the minus strand of MU228285.1, from coordinate 885,967 downwards.
ATGCAGTAATGGAATCATTTTAGATCAACATGTTATAAAAGAATAATCTATCATAATGAAAGTCTATAACAACGAGACCTTGAGAATAGGGAAATTAGATCAGGCATGAGAAAGGAAATCAGAGGCCACATCACCATGTAAGTGTAGTGATAGAAATAGTAATGAACTTCAAAGACTAATTTGTTCACTAAACATTGAAAATACAAGGAATAATGACAACAATATCCAGTGACAATGACATCATGTTAAAGATAGAGATAAATATTAATAAGCAATATGATATCATGTATAGAGGTCAACATAGTGACAGTAATGAATGAGGAATGTACCCACAAAATTTTCGTTTGTTTCCTTCCAAAAGCTACATGAAAAGAGTTACACATAATTATGCACAGATATTATAGGTGCAGCAAGAGATCAATGTTAATAACACTCTATAGGTACAATAAAGGAAAGAACATCATAAATAGGGATAGATTAGCTATAGGACAACATGAAAGTCATCAAATGAGAATAAATGGGTGTTGTTACAGTACAAATATCAATCTTGTTAGCATTCAAGTCCTCAAGTAAAGATCAAAGGAAATAAAGAACAAATAAATAATGTCATATGCCAAGAGACCAATGAATAGTGGATAAAGAAAGCACAAGAATCACTTTTATGAAGTGAGTATTATGCAATCAAGGTATTAAGAACATAAAATGACATTGGATTCACTGTTAAGGCAATGATTGTTGATGTTGAACAAAGAGATCTTGCTGGCAGTAATAAATCAGGAGTTACTTAAGAATACAATGACACGGATCTGATATTATATGTGTGTAGCAATCATAAATATGGTGATGCAAAACATAAAGATAAAAAAAACATGATAATGATGAAATTTTTTTATCATTGACATGTACAACTACAAGATTGATAAGAACAACATGAAGGTCGTTACATATAACAGAGGCAAGAGTATAATGATGATGTACAATCATAAAAAATAAATACAATTTGTAGCTCTAATTGAAAAAGTGTGGTTATTTTATCATACAGAGAAAATAAAAGAACACAGACATTTGAGGATATTAGTCATATCATGAATGTGAAACCATAAATAATGTACAATCATGATGAAAGAAACATACAATTAAACACAAAGTCAGTAATTTATGTTATGACCTAAGTAGATGAACAATCAAGGTATTATAGCAATGATCATAGCATTATCTTGAGATCATGAGAACAATGTTGTTGTAGTATATCAAATAATACAGTCATACAAAGAAATAACATTTGATAATATATAATGGGTACAATGCCATAATAGTTTTACTAGAGATATACATTGTTGACAATGATGGAACTAAATAAGAAAATGTCACCAAACAGGTCACGAAACAATGGTACAAACATAGTGATCACTATAATGCTCAAAACATTGATAAGAACATGTTTAATAGTAGTTATTGCATGTTTAATAACACAAGGGTGCATTGCCAAAATATAATGGAAGGTCATAGTGACAGAATATTTATAGCATAATGAATATAAAACTTAAATAGTATTGTTATAGGGATACATTTTTAGGCTTTGACATTGCCAATGAGAACAAGAGATTTCACAGATGCAAAGCACACAACTCTTGTGTATGTAGGTCATGCAAGATAATAGTTATATATTAAGAACACAAATCTTGCAATAATACATCATAGGGATGGCCATTTTCATTACATTTTAGTATCAAGTGTAATCATAGGGATACGCCATGTCATAGCTCCACAACCTTCAAGATATCCTATGATGGCAATGATGACATGTAACTAATTAAATGGTTGACTATATTAAGTTGAAGATGATGCAAGACATTAAATCAGTTAATGGTTTGTATTGTCATTGATGTCAACTTGATATCATCTGTATGGTCATATACATAATGCCAAAGACTTCATAGAATCAATGGAATAAAGATTATGCTTTCAGTAATGCATAAAAGTCAAGTATCCACTAAGTGACAGACTACACCGATGAAGTGCACACCATTGGTAAAGACATAAAAAGTCACAGTGATGCTTGACAAGCAGAAGATAGTGTTACCCGACGAAGCATAATCACAAGATGCCCGACAAGCTAAAAATAGTGTTGCCCGATGAGCAAGATCCAATGTTGCCTGACGGACGGAGATCCCAAAGCTAACTAAAGTTACACCGATGGAACTGGCAGTTGTCACCGGCGACGAACTGCAGAATTGACCGATAGAACAGAGAGATCAGAAAATGACAAAATATCTAGCTGGCAGAGTTAAAGGATAGACTTAACTGGTTGTTTTATTTGTTTTATTCGACCACAGTTAAGCAATTGATTTGTACAGTTGGAAAGAAGATAACTATGAGATAAATCAAGAGTTAAAGCCATAAATCAAGTTGGCTAGATTTTTTTTCACACCAAGAATCAAGAATCAAGAATCAAGAACCTAGAATTAAGGAAAATCATGTCTATATAAGAGACAAGCACAATTCACCTCAAGATGATGCAAGTAAGCAATCAGATACACGGGGAAGCGAACTGATAGAAGACGCTGAAGAGAAACTGATGAAGGATTAACTTCATGCAGTCTTGATCAATCAAGCTGAGGGAGAGCTAAATAATTTTGCAGACACCGGCAGACAGAAAAGCACAACATCACAGAGCAGAAAGAGTTAAGTACAAAATAATTGTATTGATACATTGATCAGAAAGATATTGTAAGTAAATAGATCTGAAAATCTGTAATTAAGTTGCATTAGAAACAGGTCATTTTGTTTCAGTTTAACCATTGAAGCATTAAGTCTCTTAATAGAGTAGGACTTAACAGTCTTTTGTAATTGAGGTATATCCTAACAGATTACTAGAAGGTTGACTCATGATAGTAGCATCGGTCTTACCTAAAGCTTATTGACAGTCTAAGAAGGAGGCTGATTCAAGGATGGTAGTAAGATTTGCATAAAGCCTATTGATAGTCATGAAACTGATTCAAGGATGGTAGCATAGATGCCAGATACTTAGTGACAACCTATGTATTTAAAATCCTCTAACAAGGTCACACTTAACAGTGTGTTTGTAACCTTTAACAAGGTTGGCTCCTAACAGGCCTCACTTTAGAAGAGTGAAAATTTGGGGTACCGGTCCCAGTAGTTTTTCCCTTAACAGGGTTTCCACGTTAAAATCCTTGTGTTATGTGTGTATGGTTTATTACTTTATTTTTTTACATTCTACATATGCATTTATGGTTTGACTGGTATACTCTACATATTTACTGAGTATCGGTAAACATAGTTTACTGCTTATCGGTTATCAAGGAGAATAAGGACTGTATGCAAAATAGATGTGCAACTACTCTAAATGAAATATTAATCAATCTAACTAATAAATCAATCTAAATGCAAACACAATGAAGATTACAAGTTTAAATGAAGCAAAGCAATAAAGTTACCTTCACCTACCCAATGCAACTTGTCTCCATTGCCCTCCTAGCTTTGGTTTCTTGAATGTATATTGAGCTCTCAGATTTCCAAATGAAGCTCTTTTGTCCAAGATGCTACCAAAGTGTGGAGATTGTATGAATGAATGCAAAATGGTCTAAAACCTTGATTGTGCAAATGGATGATGGAATCCTTGTGAAAATGCTTGATTGCTTGAAATGGATGCTTGTGAAAATGCTTTGATGCTTGAATGCTTGGATGCTTGGATGCTTGAATACTTGATCTCTTGAATGCTTGAATGCTCACTACTACTAGATCACAAAGGGGGAATGAGGCTCCTTTTATAGGATTTTGGAAGACCTAAGCCTAGGTGGCACAATCCTAGGGTGGAGAATGAAAGGTGGAATTTCCTAGGGTTGCTATTGACTTGGTTGAAGGGGTTGAGAGAAAAGGGGATATAGTTGGAATGTGAGAGAAAGAATAGGGAGAATGTTCCCCCTATATTGACATAGGGGAGAATAAGATGGAAGGGAAATACACATGTTAAGTGTCTCACAAAGACCATGGAGAGGAAAGGGGAAGGACTTTTTCCTCATGAGGACTCTTGGTACAAGTGTCCCATGAGTCATCTTGGACTCTTAGAGGTGGCTTGAGAAGCTCCTTAAGAATAGGAATTACCTCTTGACTTGGTGTAGGAGAAGACATGTGGTCATGA
>MU228285.1:838766-862581 GCA_018584345.1 Thuja plicata | reverse complement strand
ACTCATGATAGTAGCACCGGTCTTACCTAAAGCCTATTGACAGTCTAAGAAGGAGGTTGATTCAAGGATGGTAGTAAGATTTGCATAAATCCTATTGACAGTCATGAGACTGATTCAAGGATGGTAGAGTAGATGCCAAATACTTAGTGACAACATATGTATTGAAAATCCTCTAACAAGGTCACACTTAACAATGTGTTTGTAACCTTTAACAGGGTTGGCTCCAAACAGGGCTCACTTCAGAAGAGTGAAAATTTGGGGTACCGGTCCCAGTGGTTTTTCCCTTAATAGGGTTTCCACATTAAAATCCTTGTGTTGTGTGTGTATGGTTTATTACTTTATTGTTTTACATTCTACATATGCATTTATGGATTGACTGGTATACTCTGCATATTTACTGAGTATCGTTAAACATAGTTTACTGCTTATCAGTTATCAAGGAGAATAAGGACAGACAAGGTAAACCGACAGACAGTTATTTGTTTCAAGTATTTCAAAGGCATACATCTTGTAGGGAATTAATAATTTGAGAAGTACTGATTGGTGGATTAAAGTTTGAAATGGGATAAATATTTAAGGCCACTGATTCACCCCCCCTCTCAGTTATTACTAACAGGCAACAATTGGGGTTTTACATTGAAACCCTCTTTTTCATATGCAGAATAAACAAAGACTTCATGAAGTGCCCAAAAAAGCATAGAAGCCAAAAATGAAAAAGCTTAAAGACCAAATATTGTTTAGCAAAGTCGCGGCTTGTACATATATGTAAAGCTTGAAAGAACCATACTCAAAGTATGAAACAACAATGATATCACGATGGGTTTTTTTCTACTCTCTGAGTTTGAAGGATGAAACATCATTAAAAAGAACATGTATAAAGCCCCCTACAAAATATAAAGGAGCTACAACATTATATATAGAGATATATTTATCCATGCTCTCTTTCCTTTTATACTGAGAATAGAAACCATGCCATATAAAACTGTAAACACATACAGAAGGCGAGGTTTTTCTTCATTCTCTCTCTGCAAAAAATTTAGCTCATAAATACTTTTATAGAAAATACCTGCAAGAGGAACTTAAATCTGTGAAGAAGCCTACAGGGAAAACTTTCAGAATCCATGTATTTTCAAGCAACCCTAATCTCTAAGTCGACGCAGCCACAAAGCTCTAGCAAGCAAAGGAAAAAAAATGAACAATATGTTTTGACATTAAGGTTTGATACCCTAATACTTTCACCAAAGAAAAAAGAGCTTTTGCCTTGTTTTCTTTTTATTTTGTTTTGACCATCATATGCCAAGAGTTGCTTTATAGTTTCAAAGGTATATTATATGACTAAGATTTATTTGGTGATTAATATTTGGTTACCTAATAAATAGTAATCATATAATTAATATTTATTAAGTAATGAAATATTAATTACTTAATAGATATTAATCATGTATATAAGCAATATTGATTAAAAAAATTATTTTTGCATTATTTCATAAATGTAATTAATATTTATTTTGTAGTGATTATAAACTATGTATTAAATTGATGACATTAAGTTTTGCCATTAGTATACTTAAAGGGAAAAACATGATAAATTTCATCGGTATAAGCATAACTAGTGGACATCAAGCATACCCGACAAGACAAAATGTCTATCGTAAAAATGCTAAGTATAGACGTGCCCGACGAACAATGACAAGAGTAAGACCAACGACAAGCATAACCGATGATACAGTTTTTAGAACATCGCCGACGGAGGAAAAAAGGCATACCCAATGAACAGTTCAATTAAGGAACACTGATAGAGGACAAAACTGACAGTCTAACAGAGCAGCCCGACCATCATAACCGACAGTCAGTTAAAGAACCCGCAAAAAGTGGATCTGACTTTACACATCATATAAAGCAAATAGAGTTTTTACTTATTTTAAATACTTACTTGAGGGTCAAGCAAGCATATTGTAAATGTTTTAAAGCATCCTAACAGATCTAAAACATATCTAACTAAAGATCAAGGTCAAGTTGTAAACCTTGGATCTAGAGTTAATTTGAAAAACATGAATCAAGAATAGAGCTAGAAACTAGTATAAATAGATGTCCAATCATTTGTAATAATAGAGACTTGTAATATGTTGATAAATGATAGTAGCCATGGAGAGAATCTAAGCTAAAGAAGAGAATTCATGCAAAGTTCACACACAGATCAAACCAGTTTTCAAGAACACAGGAAGGCTATCGACAAGCAGAGACAAGGTATTACTCAATCACTCAAGGTGATTACATACATACATTGTAAGCTATACAGGATCTATTATCAGCAATTAGAGATTGAATTCACTACCAGATCAACATTTATATTTTAGTTGCATTCTAACAAGTGCATCACAACAGAAATCCTTTTGTAGAAGGTGGACTTAACCGTTCTTTGATAAATCTCTTAACAGAGTGCACACCTAACGGTGTTGTAAAAGCTTCAAATGAAGTAGATCCTAATAGGTCTCCACTCTAATACTCCTAACAGGGTAGATCATCAGAAGTGATCAATTGTAAGCCTTTACCGACTCCCTTCTTATTCACAAATAGTGAAGTTTTGTGGGTAGACATCCCCACTGCAATTTTTACTTCCTAATAGGAGTTTTCTATGATATCATATCATGTGTTATGTGTTATTTACTTTCATGTATGTTTCTTGAATGTTTATACATGTAAAGAACTCATATTATGACTTCACATACAAATGCAAAGATGAACATATAGATAGATATATATAAATATGATGACACAAAGGTTAATGGGCCAACCACATAAAAAATTTTAGAGGTACTGAGTCAACCCTCCCCTCTCACTCTCTTGAAAAGCTTAAAGACTTAAGAGAAAAGATCCACACAATGGAAAAGTACAGACTTGACAAGACTATTGAGAATGAGCAGTTGCAAATTCAGATTTACTATGAGCGGTATAAAGAGGTGAGAGTAAGCACGAGAAAGTTGCTTGATGAAAGAAAGATCATGGAAACTAGGCTTAATGAAAAATATTATCAAGGAGAGGAGATCCTAGATTACTTCAACTATGCTAAATCATCAACGAGCAAAGCTTTAGACACATCAACAGAAGAGATCACAAGTCTATAAGAAGTCAATCTACATCTGACAGAGCAAATCAAGATGCTACAAATTGGTCAAGAGACTCAGATGGTAAAAATGATTAATATCATGAATAATTCAAGAAAAGATGAATCATAGAGAACATTGGCTATTGATGATAGGAGGAAAATAACAGAGAAGCTACAAGAAAAAGAATCAAAGATTCAAAGACTTACTGATCATCACCATGAGATTACCAACTGGATTATTCTTATGAGTCAAGAAGCAAACAAATTAAATACTAAACTCATTAAAAGAATACAGATCATCAGTGAGTTAAGGGAAGAAAATGAGAAACTAAAGCATGAAGTCAGAATTCAGAATCAACACAATGAATTGATCAAGAAAGCTGAAGATAGCAATAAAAGAATGGATGATTTCCTTGACAGTCAAAGAAGAGTCAATAACTACATAGGAATAAGGTACACCAACAATGGAGAGTCATCTAATCAATCAGATCAAAAGAATGTATATGCAACTCCAAGAACCAAGAAGTTGTCATGCAATCACTGTGGAAAACTAGGCCACACCTCAAACATTTGCAGAAAAAAAATGAAAGGTATTCCTCAATCACAATCTACTTTCATTGGTAATTGTTATAAATGTCACAAGCAAGGACACAAGGCATATGAATGCAGATCCAAGGTGACAAATCCAAAGAAGAAAACCTATATGGACAAGTATTGTCCTACCTGCAAAATGAATGGACATGCATATCAGGAATACTGGAAAAAGAATAAGAAAACATGGACATCAAAAGAACCTGATAATGGCTACAAACCAACAAGAAAAGGCAACTCATATGTCTAGGACTATAACACATGGGTAAATTGCATAGCATGTGGAAGGTATGGTCATATATCTACCAACTGTATGAGAAAATGGACTAGAAAACCAAGAGGATGGTTCAATCTAGGAATGACATGTTCACATTGTCATAAGGTTGGACATGTGATAAAAGATTGCAAAGACCGACTGACAAAAAAAGTACTTATCCCAATGGAAATACCATTGATGACATCAAGAAGATGAGAAACAAGATGTGGGTAAAAGCCACAAACATTGAAGGTGCTGGAACAAGCAATGCAAATGATGACACCCCATCCAATGGATCTAGTGGCATCACTACATCCAACTAAATTGCACAAGTAAGTATGCAACTGCATTATGAAAAGTTATATTATGCATCGGTTCCATTACATATTGATCATATAGACAAATCAACATTATTGAAGATGCACTATATTGTCACTTGTAAATGTTATTGAAAAACAACCATTGACTATTGGGTACAAATTTGCATCGGTGAACACACACAGAAAAGTTAACACTACTTACCAGAATGTATCGGTCATTACACAAAAGCCAAGTCGCTAATTGTAAACTAATGAACATCGATGATCCTTGAGCTGACAAAAGTTGTCTTCGCCACTTTACTGACAACCATCGGTGAAGTCACCAAAGCTGCTAGCAACCCTGACACTTTGCGCCTACACTGAAGATGTTATTTATGCCTCAACCGACGAACTCAGTCTTTGTATACCGATGAGTTGGTGAGAATTAATGACAACATAGGGCACAAAAGTTATAAAAGTCTGACGGCTGAGCTCATTTCACACCTGCGATTTTTGAGCAACCAAGAGAGGCAATCAAAGTGATTGGAGAGAAAATTGAAGTACGATCTCAAAAAGAATCCTACTCAACTCAAAGGATTTATGAGAAATCACAGGATTTAGTAAGAATATCCATTGCAGAGCATATTTGGTTGGGTTGTGATATTATTTAAATTTTATTTAGAGGGTCATTTATGGGTTGATTAGCTACATATTTGTTTCATCATTCAGTGCATCACCATTTAGAGATAGGTTTTAGTTTTAACATATCTTCCTATCCTTTTCCTCACATTCTAAAGATAGTTTTAGCTTCTACTAAGAGGAACCAACATTCTCTAGAGATCGATCTTCACCAATAGGCATACCCACAAGCCAGAAGATCTTTCCATGTTTCATGAGATTGCCGGGTTTTCAAACTTGGCATAATAGGTGCAATTTTTGTGACAACAAGTATAAAATGACTTGGAGAGGGTAAAGGAGCTCATTTTCGCTCTCTCATTTAGTAAATTTGGAGCTCTGGAGCAAGGAAGATGGTGCAAATTCCAATGTATAAATATTATGGTGAGTGTGTGTGAAGCTATAATTGACTGGAGGGTGCAAAGGCAGAGGTATGTACATCAAATCCCCCTCATGATTATGTATTTGTTTCACACTTTATCATGTAATTTTTATTATTTTTCAGAGTCAAACTAGAGTCCAAAAGTCAAAGTTACATAGTTAAGTGTGCATGTTGCATAATTAGGTAGAATGTTGTGTAGTCTAGAGGTATTATGCATGGTTGGGAAGCTGACTATGCAATTTGTCAAACTGTAGCATAGTTGATCAAAAAATTGTGCACTTGGTTAATATGTTGCACTATCAGTTAAACTAATGTAGAGTTGGTTGTAGAAAGTTAGTCAAACCTCCATTCAAAGTCAAAACAGGTTAAAACAAATCAAAACATGTCAAAAGTAACATGGTGGGTACATATTAGGTCAACAAAACATCAGATAATGGATCATTGATACACTTTTACCTTACTATACGTAGGTCAATTTTTTCCCTTTATAGACATGCAAGAGTATGATGGCTTGCATGGGATTATATCATCATTTGAGTGGTTGTGAGTGCAAAATTCTATTGGCATTAGGTCTGCATCACATTACTTACATGCCTAAGATCAAGGCAAATAAAGGATTGATCACGACATTGGCATGATGATGACATTTAGAGATTAGTTCATTTAATTTTGCGATAGGAGAGGTGATCATCAATTTAGTGGACGTCTAGTGCAGTCTTAGTATTCCCATCCATAGAGAGCTTATAGTGTATGAGCCAACAACAGGGAGACAATTTTTGAGTAGGTTATTTGATGGCAATGATACTGCACAAGACATCAGAGATTATGAGAATATATGGGAGACTCTAGCAAAACATCATGATAGACTAGTGGTTTTGATCAACATGGTTATTGTAGGATTGGTAGTGCAAGACAGATGAGGGCACATATTCCTGATAGGATGGGGGAGAGTTCTAGAGTGTATGATCATGGATGGTATAGTATTTGCATGGGTATCATGCATACTAGCTAGCTATGAAATATTATCACTTGCATCAGGTGGTGTACATAGGTAGATTTCCTATTAGCAGTGGGATCACTTTGTTTCTAGAGTGCATGATCATGGATGGTACAATATTTGCATGGGGACTGTGCATACTAACCATGAATTATTATCACTTGCATCAAGTGGTATATAAAGGCATATTGCCTATTAGTAGGGGGTCACTCTGTTACAAGTTTGGGCATTTGAGTACATAGCAGTTTTTCATCATATAGTAGATAGAAGGATAATACAAGATTTGTCATATGTGTATTGCTATGCCAGTGCACTCTCATAGGGACCATTGGCATACACTCAATATTGGAGACATGAGATTGACACATAGAGGGACTTTACTCTGAGACCATACAGGGATTGCCTCGATTGGGATGACGATGAGGATCACCTTCCTTATTGTCATTAGGAGAGATAATTGACAGGACAAACTATTATTGGCGGTGCAGGAGCACCCATGGGTTGCTTAGGACAATCCAATTTTTATTTTGTTGTGTGTGTGCCTTATGGAAAATTTTTAGTGTCTTTCCTAAGGTCATGTTGACCATAGTGTGAGTATAATAGGGTTTAAGTATTTTGAGTCTTAGGACGTTTTGAAGTTGCAATTAGGGGCTAGAAAGTTGTAAAGCCTCCTGATTAGAAAATAGGGATGATGATGTCATCATCATGATGTCAGTAGGGTTTAGAATAGCTTTGAACCATCTTTCATCAATGGTTAAGTTCAATGGTGAGTTTTGATGATTGTTGAAATTCATTTTGTGGAATTTGTAAAAAGTTGTAAAAAAAGATGTAATGTTACATTTTGCAACTTTTGCAATTTTGAAATGTTGCTCGGACAACGTTGTCAAAATGTGAAACTCGATGAAAAGTTCCCTAAGAAGAAACCAAATTCTCAACCACCCTACTTAAGACATTTCCTAACCTAATTGCAAGGTTGGACACCCATTGTATGGACAAAGATTTGTGAAATTAAGAATTTGGCTTGTTTTGTGTGTAATTTTAGTTACTTTCATGACAGTAGGTAGTTAATGGATTGAAACTTGCACTATAGCTCATGCATGGGTTAGTTTAATTATTTTTCTAGTTTTACGTGCAAGTAGATAGTCATTTTGAAGTTATTTGTGTTCTTTTTGTAAATATTTTATGTTTGGCAATGTCACTGGTCTGATCCAGGTAGTTTGTAAAGATGGAAGTCTAACTCACTTTCCCACCATCCATTCTATACAGCCTCTTGGGAATAGTGAATAGACTCCATGTACATATTATATGTAGGAGGTTGGGCCCTCAAATGCAGAGGAGTGAATTTAAATGTCTTTCCCTAGGCGAGCCAGTGGTGAGCCCGACTAGGGAGGACCAAGATGTAGAGAGCATAACTTGCAGAGGTGGATACTTAGAACCAAAATTCCTTTTGGATATTTAATTTAGGAGTCTCTCCAAGCATTGGTAAGAAGTATAGGGTCGTACCAATCCAATTGATAGTCTAATTCATTCCATCTTGTTCAAGAACCAGTGGAGACCTTAAAACCCCTAAAATCACTCATTTTGAGTTAGGGTACTGTACGGAAGGCGGTGACCCCGAGATCCAAAAAATCCTTGAGGGGTTAGTAAATGTTCCAAGAATACCAAGGAAAGTTTTAGGGTTTCTTTGGAAAGGTTAGGATAAAATCCCCATTTTCTCAGAGTAGGAGACCTAATAGGGCTACTAGCCTATTAGGCCTATTTTGTGAAGAATTGAAGAAATTGACTACATTATTGAACTAGGTGGGACTCCTAAAACCCCTAGTTGATTGAATTGGCATAGTTTAAGACACATCGACACCTTTTTAAGACTAACTTATTCATGTGGAGGTTTCAATCCTTTAAGTTTGTGTAAGGGCAAGAGATTGTAAAGCTAGAATGCACCAAGTATAAGACTTGGTTGGGTGGATCTTTCTTGATAGTTAGGTTGGCTAGAGTAACTAGGGGATCAACATTGGTTGAGGGTCCTATAGGTGCTTAGGAGTGTAGTTAAAACACCCTAAAAGTCTCTTGTAAAGACTAGGAGCATGAATTAGTGATTGGTTCATCCAACCTCCCTATTAGATCGGTATCAAATCCCCAAAAGATTTGGGATTGCATAGTGTATGATAGATTGTGAGTCTAGTGGGTCCTCAATCATGGTGACTAATGTGGAATTGGCAAAGAAGGTCGATGATCAGGAGGTAAACAATAGGCTATTGAGGGAAATAATAGCCCAACTAGAGAAAGCATTGAGTGAAGTGTAGACCAAGACTAATGAAGTCAGTGATAAGTTGGAAGGGAAAGAAGCTAAGGGTAAAGAGGTTGCAGAAGAGGATAAAGTCCCTAAACATGACCCTATGTTGCAAGAAGAACCTTTCTTGAATTCTTTGAAAGCCATGAGTGGAAAAGATCTTGAAGGGATACCACTATTCAGTGGGAAGATAGAGATAGATCTAGTCATGGACTGGATAAAAGGCATGGAGAATCACTTTGAATGTGATGGAGTCACTGAAGCTCAGAAGGTAAGAGGAGAAAAATCAAGACTTACAGGCTCTGCATTGACATGGTGGAAATTCATTCAAGAAGAAAGGGAGAAAGAAGGCAAGAAACCCATTTCCACTTGGAAAGGAATGGTTGTCAAAGTGAAAGAGGCATACATGGCAGATGACTATGAAATACAATTACACAGGAAGAGAAAGAGCCTAAGATAGAAGGATCTTGATTTGAATTCCTAAACTAAGGAATTTCCAAAGCTTTGTATGAGATCTAATGTGTCTGAAGATGAGAGTCTCAAGGTGGCTAGATACCTAAATGACTTAAAATGGAGTATTTAAGAAGAGATGATTCTTCTAAGTCCCAAGACAGTACACAAGTGTTATCAATTGGATATCAAGATTGAAGATAAGAGTAGGAGGAAATAATATCTAAACTCCAAGGGTAGAGGAAGAGGATGAGACCAGAAAGGGCACAGAGGTGGATACCAAGGTAGAGGGACTGAAAAAAGAAGCCAGGGATAGTCTAAACTTGCATAGAATGGGAATGAAACAACTCCTAGAGGAGGTTATGGAAGAGGTAGATGAGCTCAAGGGGGTTATAACAAAGGAAGAGGTGCAGGCAGAAGTAATTCCTACTTTTCTAGTATGAAACACTATAGTTGTGGACAAATGGGACATCATGTTTATAGGTGTCCTGAGAAAGCATCCTCTTCAAACAATGAAAAGAGAATAACATATTCTCAAGAAGACACATCAAGTGTCAAGTCACCAAAGATTAGCCATATTGAGTCAGAGATGGGGAAAAATCTCATGTTTAGAAGAGTTCTAATCAGACAACCAGTCAAAGAGGAGCCAAAACAGAGAAGAGCCTTATTTAGGATAAGGTGTAAAATACTTGGTAAGGTGTGAAAGGTTATTGTGGATTCAGGCTCCAAAGATAACATCATCTCAAAGGAAGTAGTAAAGAAGCTTAAGTTGACAAAGATACCCCATACTAATCCATACAAGGTGACATGGTTGAATATAGGGCAAAGTGTCCTTGTAAATGAACAAACATGGGTTGAGCTCTCCATTAGAGGATACAAAGACAAGTTGATTTGTGATGTGTTTTGTATGGATGCATTCCATATCCTATTGGGTAGACCATGGAAATATGACAAAGGAGCCATCTATGATGGAAAAGAGAACACCATCTCATTCAAGAAGGATGGTAGAACATTCCAAATATAGTCACTATTAGATGAAGAAGAAACATGGTCAAAGACCCATAGTCTCTTACTAAGTAGTGGAAAGGATTTTATTAATAATCTTCAACAAGAAGGAAGTGAAGGATATGATATAGTTGTGGTACCCAAGGAAGAAGGAAAGGCTACACAAGCACCTATACCAAAGGAAGTACAAAACTTACTTGGAAAGCTCAAGGACATAATCAGTGATGGAACACCAACAACATTACCTCAAAAAAGGACTATCAATCATCAGATAGACTTTATATGAGGGGACTCATTGACCACTAAAGTAGCATAAAAGATCACACTAGAGTAGAATCAAGAAGTGGCTAGACAAGTGTAAGAGCTACAAGACCAAGGATTAATCAAGTAGAACATCATTCCATGTGTCGTACCTGTGGTCTTGGCATCCAAGAAAGGTGGTAAGTGGAGACTTTGCAATGACTCTAGGGGTATCAATAAAATTACTATTAGGTACAGGTTCCCTATACCTAGAATTAAAGATTTGATGGACTGCCTTTGAGGGGCCAAGTATTTTACTAAGTTGGATCTTAAAAGTGGGTACCACCAGATTAGAACAAAAGATGGGGATGGATGGAAGACAACTTTTAAAACCACTGAAGGGTTGTATGAGTGGAGAGTTATGCCATTTGGGCTTACAAATGCCCCTAGCACATTCATGAGGCTCATGAACGAGGTGATTAAGGATTACAATGGAAGATTTGTGGTGGTGTATCTAGATGATATACTCATATTTAGCAAAACAAAGGAGGAACACTTGAAACACTTGGAGAGTTTACTCAAAAGGTTGTAGGAGGAGAAGTTGTCTATCAATATAGAGAAGAGTTAGTTCTTCAAACAAGAACTTGTGTACTTAGGGTTTGTAGTATCTCAAGTTTCATTGACGATGGACCCAAGCAAGGTGGAGGTTATCTTGAATTGGCCAAAACCAACCACAGGAATAGAGATAAGGAGATTTCATAGGTTAGCTCAATTTTAAAGAAAATTTATAAGGAATTTTAGTGGCATTTGTGCAACAGTGTTAGACACCATTAAGGGTGGGTTAAAGACCAAGTTCAAATGGACCCTTGAAGTAGGGAATGCCTTTGAAAATTTGAAGCAACAAGTGGATACCCAACCTATCCTTTTGTTACCTAGTTTTGATAAGCTATTCACAATAGAGTGTGATGCAAGTGGAGTTGCAGTAGGAGGAGTTTGGAGCCAAGAGGATAGGCCTATAGCTTTCTTTAGTGAAAAGATCAATGAAGCCAAGAAGAAGTACTCTTCTTATGATTTGGAGTTATATTTTCTAGTACAGTCGCTTAGGAAATAGAGGTATTATCTCCTTCCTAAGGAGTTTGTGGTGTTCACACACAATCAAGCACTAAGTTACATCAACACACAAGAGAAATTGAGTAATAACCACTTAAAGTGGATGGAATATCTACAAGCCTTTACATTTAATATCAAGCGCAAGAAAGGACAGTTGAACAAGGTGGTAGATGCACTGAGTAGAAGGATGTTGACAGTTCAAGAAGTTCAAATTCAAAGTATTGGCATAGAGAGTTTCAAGGACCTCTATAAAGATGATGAAGACTTTTCTAAAGCATATAAGGTATGTTCTAATTTTCAAAACTATTTTCACAGTTAGTTTGTAGATTATACTCTTCAAAGTGGACTCTTGTTTAAGGGAATCTAGTTATGTGTCCCTAAGGGTTCAATGAGAGAAAATATCATTAAGGAGAAGCATAATGGTAACCTAAGTGGGCATTTTGACATCAACAAGACCATGGAGTTAGTACAAAGATTTTATCATTGGCCCAAGTTTCCAAGAGATGTCAAAAGATATGTTAAACAATGTATGGTTTGTATGAAAGACAAAGGGGGATTTAGCAATGTAGGTTTGTACCAACCTTTAGCTATTCCCAATAGACCTTGGGAGTGCATTAGTATGGATTTTATTGTAGGTCTCCCTAAGACCAATACAAGGTTGGATAGTGTTTATGTGGTGGTAGATAGATTCAGTAAAATGAGTCATTCTATCCCTTGTAAGACCACCCATGATGCCAGTTATATTTCTCATCTCTTCTTCAAAGAGTTTGTGAGGATACATGGACTACCCCTAAGCATTGTGTCAGATAAGGATGTCAAGTTTATGAGTCGTTTTTGGAAGACTCCATGGAGCAGACTGGGTACTAATTTGTCTTTTGGATCAGATTACCATCCATAAACAAATGGTTAAACTGAGGTGATCAATAGGGTGTTAGGTAACTTGCTTAGATGCCTAACTAAGGAATGTGGGCAGACATGGGATCTAGTGATTCCACAAGCTGAGTATGCCTATAATAATAGTGTCAATCAGATTACTGGTAGAAATCCTTTTGAGATAGTGTATGGGATGCATCCTAGGGGAATGTTTGAACTCAAATATTTAGGAGCTATGGATTATAAGAGTGGCCATGCAGAGGATTTCTCTCAGACAATGATGGAGATACAAGAGAGAGTTAAGAAGACTATCACAGAGGCTACTCACAAATTGAAAGCTAAAGTGGATGTGTCAAGAAAAGACTTACAATTTTTAGTAGGAGACTATGTCATTGTTCATCTAAACAAGTCAAGGTTACAGAAAGGAATGCCAACTAAGTTGCAGATGAAAAGAGTGGGACCATGTAAGGTGTTAGCCAAATATCGAAAAAATGCTTATAATGTGGAACTTCCCTCATATTTGAGCATCTCACTAGTGTTCAATGTGGAAGACTTGGTGAAGTTCAAGGGACCATTATTAGACATAAACTAGACTAGCAAAGAGATATTGGAAGATGTGAGTATTGAAGTTCTACCTCCCAAAACTAAGCTCCAAGCAGAGAGGATCTTATAATCCAAGGTGAAGAAGACAACTAGATACCAGGTATACATGGAGAATTTGGTAGAGTGGAAAGGACAACTAGAATCTGAAGCTACATGGGTGGAGGAAAGCAACTTCAATAAATTTGGCATTGATTTGTCTCTAATCTCTCCTCATGTACCTTAAAATCTATGTAGAGGGGGAGAATGGTGTAGGAGCACCCATGGTTTGCTTAGGAAAATAAAAAATTTCTTTTGTTGTGTGTGTTCCTTATGGAAATTTTGTAGTTTTTTTCTTAAGGTCACGTTGACCATAGTGTGAGTACAATAGGGTTTAAGTCTTTTAAGTCTTAGGACCTTTGGAAGTTGCAATTAGGGCTAGAAAGTTGTAAAGCCTCCTGATTAGAAAAATAGGGATGATGATGTCATCATGTTGTAAGTAGGGTTTATAATAGATTTGAACCATGTTTCATCCATGGTTAAGGTCAATGGTGAGGTTTGATGAGTGTTGAAACTCATTTTGTGGAATTTGTAAAAAGTTGTAAAAAAAGATGTAAAGTCGCATTTTGCAACTTTTGCAATTTTGAAATGTTGCTCAGACAACATTGTTAAAATGTACAAATCGATGATAGAGTTCCCTAAGAAGTAGCCAAATTCTCAACCACCCTACTTAATACATGTCCTAACCTAATTTTAAGGTTGGAAACCAATTGTACGGATAGAGATTTGTGAAATCAAGAATTTGGCTTGTTTTGTGTGTAATTTTAGTTACTTTCATAACATTAGGTAGTTAATGGATTGAAACTAGAACTATAGCTCATGCATGAGTTATTTTAATTGGTTTTATAGTTCTATGTGCAAGTAGATAGGCATTTTGAATTTCTTTGTGTTCTTTTGTAAATATTTTGTGTTTGGCACTGTCACTGGTCTGATCTAGGCAGTTTGTAAAGATGGAAGTCTAACTCACTTTCCCACCATCCATTCTATATAGCCTCTTTGGAATAGTGAGTAGACTCCATGTAAATATTCTATGTAGGATCTTGGGACCTCAAATTCATAGGAGTTAATTTTAATGTCTTGCCCTAGGTGAGCCAGTGGTGAGCCTGGCTAGGGAGGACCAAGATGTAGAGAGCATAACTTGCAGAGGTGGATACTTAGAACCAAAATTCCTTTTGGAGATTGAATTTATGAGTCTTTAAAAGAATTGGTAAGAAGGAGAGGGTTTTAACAATCCAATTGATGGTCTAATTCATTCCATCTTGTTCAGGAGCCAGTGGAGATCTTAAAAACCCCTAAAATCACTCATTTTGAGTTAGGGTACTATATGGAAGGTGGTGACCCCAAGACCCCAAAAATCCTTGAGGGTTTAGTAAATGTTCCAATAATCCCAAGGAAATTTTTAGGGTTTATTTGTAAAGGTTAGGACAAAATACCTATTTTCTCGGAGTAGGAGACCTAATAGGGCTACTAGCCTATTAGGCATGTTTTGTGAATAATTGAAGAAATCGACTACATTGTTGAACTAGGTGGGAATCCTAACACCTCTAGTTGATTTAATTGGAATAGTTCAAGACACCTCTACACGTCTATAAGACTAACTTATGCATATGGAGGTTGCAATCCTTTAAGTTTGTGTAAGGGCAAGAGATTGTAAAGCTAGAATGCACCAAGTATAAGACTTGGTTGGGTGGATCTTTCTTGATAGTTGAGTTGGATAGAGTAACCAGGGCATAAAAATTGGTTGAGGGTCCTATAGGTGCTTAGGAATGTAGTGAAAAACCATAAAACTCTCTTGTTAAGACTAGGAGCATGAATTAGTGATTGAGTCATCCAACCTCCCTATCAATTGGACATGTGGTTATCAATCTCTAGTTGTTAGAGAGGGTACCCAGACAATTTGGGGACTAACAAGATGCACCGATAGGTATAACACTATTTTCTCACTCGAAAGGAAAAGTGGGGACATGGGGTCCAGTAATTAGACCATAGGTAGCATATTCAAAGTTTTCACAACTACAACCTAGACACTAGGGAGCAAGACTAGAGGTGATAGACATAGGGACCACACTACAGTATGATAGGTGGTTTTCTAAGAATAGGCTAATGATATATACAAACTGACATGAAGGATGCAGTATTTTTTTTTGTATTTTTTTTCTTTGTATGCTATGGATATGCAACTATGATATGCATGTACCTTAATAATCTTGAATGCAGGATGAATTATGTTCTAAAGTAAATTTGATGTCAATTGGGTATTGTAGGATGATCCTATTCTACATAGAATTTAATGTGTACCCATGTTTTCATGAGGAAATTGATTTGTAAATATTATTTTGGATAATTGGTGAATTATGTGAGTGCAGTTGCAAAGGAAATATGCTTGAATATTATCAATCATTTATATTGATTATACGTATGGTTTTTCCTTGGACTACTGATATTTGGATTTAGTGTGTAGGAAATTTGACCATGGAAATAAATCAGGGAACCAAGGTTTGACTATTGTGAAATCAGTGCAAAGCCAAGGTTGCATGTAATGAAGAGACAAAACCTTTTTGTTATATATTTTAATTCATAACTATGATGTGTACGATTGTATTAGTTATAAATTGTAAATTATAATTATGTGATTATCCTAATGGTCTTGCCATGTGTGTATGTGATGTGTAATTTTGTAGTTTCACTTGACACTTGTAATATGTGTTGTGTTGGCATGAAAAAATCATGTGAGTAGGATGGAGTGTTACACTTACCCTAAGGTTATATTTTAGTGTTCCCATGTTGACCCGTTGGTTAGGAATCCATAAACTGTCACATCTTGTGGAACTCGTAGGTAAACTTCAAGATGGTTTTTGGAGGGTTAAATGAGCTCCCTAGGGTGTAGTTTGGGTCAATTTTAGCTACCCCACTTGGTGCACTATGGGTTGGGGGTTAGATTTTGGTCAAAAAAAAGCCCATAACTCATTTATAACCCGTCTTAAATGTCCCTTCAGTCAAGTGGCGAAAATTGGGATTGGAGAGAGGACAAGCCCCTCCTCATTTCCCCAATTTTGGTCTCCATCTCATTTATGAGGGGAGACAAGGATGGAGGAAGGAATTTCTTGAGCCATTCCCCCTTTATGACCATTGGTTGGGTAGGTTGGTAGGAAGGCCTTTTAATGGAGACTTTGGAGGAACTTGGATTTTGTTCACCCACTCTCTATCTTTAGAGACTTGCTAGAATTAGTGGAGATTTTTGGGAGGAAGATAGGACTTGGAAAAAAGGAAAGCTCTTCTACAACTCTTTTCCATAAGTTTGGACTTAGGTTGGTGGATTCTCTCCATTCTTGATGCTCTTACTTGTTGTATATGCATGAAAGTTGATATATGATAGTATAAGGTTTGTGTGTATGTTTGTAATGAAATTTCATGGTTGAGTTCTTAATGTATGGTGATTTTTGTTTTGTGTTGTAAATTCTGAATTTGTGTGTGGGAGTTCTCAAGGAACACTAACCCTTGGGAGGGAAGAGTAACCTTGGGGGTGAAGGGAGTTTTGGACAACTCTTGCATGTAGAGTCTCTCCTGATGGATGAGAGGGGTAAAATATGGAGTATGGGCTCCATGATGCCATATTTTGTTTGTGAATTTTGGGGGTCATAGGGTTGTATTTTTTCTTGTTGCCTTGGGGGTCATAAGGGTTGTAGATGTGTAATGAAGAGATTTATGATATTGTTTTTGAAGCCTTGAGAAGGCATTAGGATTTCATGTTTATTTTTGACATTCTCCTTATAGGGTATTTGGTCCACCTTCACCCCATGTTTTGGGTTATTTTATGAGCTATTGTGAAGTCATGGAAGGGGGTTCTTTGTGTTAGTAATGGGAACACTGAGAGGGGGGGGGGTGAATCAGTGTTCAACAATTTATTATATTTCAGCAACTTGAAACTTAGTCCAATAAATAGATAAAAAATTTAATAAGCAAAGCATATCAACCATAGCACATAACACAACATATGCTTACGAGGAAACCTTGATCAGAGGAAAACCCTGGTGGGAATTAGTACCCACAAATAATTGCACTAGTCTTATGAACTTGTTAGAGTTCCTTTTCCATGTTAGGAGCAGTCATTACAATGTTGAGTACAATGACCCTGTTAGGAGTCTTTTACAAACCCTATTAGAGGTGGATGACACACTGCCAGAGCTCACTTCTCAATAAGAAGAAGGCTACAACCTCCTGATAACAGATACTCACAGTATTTGAAAGTTGAACTGCTGTTATGACACTACTTGTCTGATTAGTTCCTTTTGTGCGTTGGAACTCTAATCATTGGTAGAGCTTTATCTCATACTGATTATTCTCTTTTTACTATTGTCTTACTTACAATCATTATCTTTTCAACCATTCAACCACTAATACAAAATACATGTCAAGTATATATACATACTCAATAGACGCGACCAAAACTAAGACTTAGTCGACCCAAAATTAACATACACAATGCTTCCAAGTTAATTGGCTTAAGCGTGTTTACATGAGTGATAACAACATCATTAAAAACATATTAAAATAGGCACATAGCCATAAAAAAACCAATTAATATGTGCTAATAAAAATTTGTAGCCGGCTCCATGCTTTGTTCTGCTAAACTACTAGTGACACTTAGATTTGCTGTAACTTCACCATACAGACATATCTGATCATGCGTGTGTAGAATTAGTATAATGCTGTATCCAAAAGCTTATATCAGAAGGTGTAGACCATGATGCATTCATACACACATGTGCTGGTGCTCTGATCAACGGGTATATCTATGTCTGCACTATCTTCTATACTTAGCCAAATTCTGATCTTCAACATTTATGAACTGACTATAAAAACTTCATATGAATTTTTTTCCATAATGACAACACAAAACTAGTCATATAATATTAGTAAAGTCAACTTGCCAAAAATCTCCCCCTTTGTCATTAATGGCAACAAAGGAATGTGGCCAAGTTACTAAACTTTGACTTCATAAAACAATTGTACTTATACTGATATATCTCCTCATACTATTTTAACTTCGGCTATATACACTATGCTTATTTATATACTATACTCCCCCTTTGACACTAATGACAAAGGTGTGAAAAAAATTAAAATCTCTAAGTACTTACTCAGAGTACACATCTGGATATGCAATTTGCAGGTTTTTGACTTCTTACTGCCAAAACACCTTGAGTGCATCAACAGTCTGAAGATGGGCGCATAATGCATAGGCGAGTTTCTGCATTTTTATCAGATCCATGCAGGGTTCTTGATCATATGTGACAATAGTTGCATCAATTTTCTTGATATTCTCATTCAGTACAGCTAAGGAGGGTGCAAGTGCATTTCTCATTTGTGTTTATCTGGTCCTTATCTTGCTAATCTCTATCTTGGCTTTCTCAATTTTATCTAACTTCCCTTGATAGATGTTGTTACAGACATTGATGTTTTGAGAAGATACTTCAACTTATTTTCTTATAGTTTCAATCAAGATGCCTGCTTCCTCAATCTTCTTTGTATGTTTTGAAGTGAGCTTACCTCTGTCCATATAGTTAGCTATCACTTTTTTGCCTTTTGTTGCTAACTCTTTCAGAATTGCTTGACCAATATTCAATGAGTTAAGATCTAATGAGAAGTTCTTTATTAATTCATCCAGCCTTTCCTTTTTGTACTTGTCTTCTGCAATTTTAGTATTTGAGTCTACTAGACTTGTGAAATTTTCTTTGAAGCTTGTCAAGATACTATCAACATCATCAACTGATTGAATATTTGCTAATTTCTTATCTGCTAGCACTAAGTTCAAAATGCTGACTGACTCAAGAAAGAGAGGATTTCTCATTACTTGTTTCTCTTTTGCTTTTTCCATGGCCAATACACTTATTTTGATCAAATCTTCTTCTCCCCATGCATCTAGGTTTGCTGTATCAGGGGTAAAAATTGACAATAATGACATTGATGTTTTGATAGATGGAGTGAATATTGCATTTTGACTCACATCCATACATTCACTCTTCACTGGAATCTCAATAGAGGGTAGTTCATTAGGTTCATCCTTTATATCTTTATCCTGACCTGTTGTTTCTTCAATTGGGACTTGTTCTTGCTGCAAAGAAGCTTTATCAGTGCATAATATCTTAGCTTCTTTAGTACTCACAAAGGCTTCCTCAAACTTATTCAAATCATTATTTGAGGCTGACATGGTTATCTCAACATAATTTATCATAATGGTTTCATTTGGATCTTTGAGTGTATCAGAAGGTGACAAGACTTTGGGTGCAGAATCCTGTGGACCTGTCATGGGCACATTTAGAATCTTTGATTCTTTTTCTTGCTTGGAGGGAACTGGAGTAACTTTAGTTGTAGGCGTCATTGATGGATACATGTGTCTATCCAAAAACACTTGCTTGAATACTTTTTCAGTCTCCTTTCCAACCAACTCATACTCTTTATTCATAATGTGTAGAGTTCTTGTCTTAGTTCTTAGATGAGGTTTTACCATATCTAACCGTATCACCTTCTCATCATGTGAACAAACAGGGAGAAGATTATCTAATGTTTCTTCTCTAATCCTTATATCCTCTTCTAAGGCTTGTCTTTTTAATAAGTCAAGTATGTTCCATAATTTTTCTGGAATGACTGTCTTAAGTTCCAAAACCGACCTTTTGAACTTGATCATATATGAGATAATCATATAATGTATTTCTGATTTATCAATCTCTTGATATTTATCATAGACATTTGCAATTGAATCTAACCGTCCTTCATTAATGATTCTGTTTCTCAAGATTTCAAGACTAGGTCTGAATTCTACCTTAGGAGAAGCTTGATTATTCTTTACTTTGCTTTGATTTGTACTTGAGGATGGGTGGCTTATGGGGACTTGCTTCCTTCTTCTAGTAAACTTGCTTGGAATAGAAGGCAAAGAGGATTCTGAGTCAATAGTAGTAGAGGGCACAGATATGGTCTCACCAAACTTGTTCCTTTTCTTCTTATGGATATCATCAGATTTTTCAATCTCGACTTCTGCAAGTGTTTGCTTAAGTTCTCTAGAAATTTTAGCTTCCCTAGCTTTATCTAGGTCTTCTTGGGTGACACCATGAACTTTTAGAATATTAGAGGTAATCCTTGATGCTTTCCTCTTATTATCTGCACTGTATAGGACAAAATCAACTTGATTTGTCTTTTCTCTATATGTGCCCCGTCTAGGCTCTTTTGGATCTTTAGGCACAGATAGAAGGACTTGTGCATATCCTTCCAGAACATGTTCTTCTACCTCATAACCAAGTGGGTGAATCCATTTGGTTCTTGGCTCAACTGCTTCCATGCATGTACAATCTATTTCTATCATTAAGCATATGGTGTCCTTGTATTTGTCAACTATATTCTCAGGTATTATGAACCTCTTCTACATTTTAATTCTGAATGTCTTGATCTCCATATCCATAGAATCCTTTATACTGCTTTCATATGTAGCTTTCAAAAAAATTTAAGGCAAGGTAGATTTGCTTCAGTCTAGGTAAAGATTAGAAACCTTACCAACAATGTGGAAGTACATGTATATAATCAAGGAACCAAATCTAAATATTTTTATTTTGTCATGCTTGATAGCTTTAATATTCTCAATTAGCTGTGCGCGCAATATCTCACAAAGGTTATAGTGAGTTTTATCTCTTACTATCCTTATTACTACTAGAACTGTAGCAAAAGATACACTATTTAGTCTACTTGCACGTTGAAACTTGTAACCAAGTATCATGGTAATGAGTTTGATGTCTTTCTCCACAATAGGATCAACAGTCATTGCGCGCCTATCGCTCCTAGATAAGCATGCCTGCTCAACCTGTTTCTTGACATCCTTTCCAGTGGGAAGAATGGGACCGACCTTAGAGAGTCCAGTAATATCATGAATGAGATCAATAGTAATACAGACATGAACTTCACCAATCCAAAATAGATCATCATGAATTTCCTACTGAGTAGAATTTTAACACATTCTAGTTCATAAAATTTATGTGCATTTGTATACTCAAAAATAGGGTTATCTGAGAGATGTGAGAATTCATCCTTGAATGAATAATCAAGATTAGTCATAGATGCCATAAGCGTTGTTATGTTTTTATCACCTATAGAATCCTTCTTACAGTAAATGTAAGCGCGTATATCCTCAACATGCACGACTCCTAACGGAGTCTTGGAAAATGCCCCTTTAACATCATCTAAAATTGACTTGAAAGGATGCTTCTTAAAGACATATCTCTTCTTCTCAGTGATGTCAAAAACTATAGGAGCTGCCATTACTTACTTGTATATTTCTTAAATAAGGTTTCACGGAGATTCTGAAATGATGCATCCGCGCTAGGGTTTGTTTACAACTGCAATCCACTTTGCTAACCAACCAATGGTAATATGTCAATACTAAGATGCTTGAATCTCCTGTTCTCTCCAAATTCTCGATCTCAAATGTATAAGTGAAGAAATTAGATCTTTTAGTGACTTATAAATTGAGTTACTGCAATCAATGCTTGTTGTCGTAACACATTTTCCACTGTGAATTCCAAATTTAGTTCCTGCTCCACTTAGAACATTGCGCTCTTGCATACTGTATCAAAATGTAACCAAGAACATAAAACTGAAGGTGCATACTCAGAGGTGAGTATACCTTCCACGTAGGGGTTTAGATCTTGTCTAGCTCCCCCTATGACCATGAGGGTCAGCTATCCAGAAGTAGAAGGTGCGTCCACTATGGATGCTTCTACCACTTTGTCAACACCATCATCTTTCTTTACTGCAACCCATATTTTTTCTAAATCTTCTATAGCTTTCACAAACTTGACTTCTCCAGATTCTTCAAATAGAGATCCTTGAGACTTATTAGGTCTTCCTTGTTTTTGTGCTCTAGATTTGCAAAACCTTGAGATGTGTCCAGCCTTGTTACAAGAGTGATAAATCACTAGAGGCTTGTTGATATGATTAACCATGTTGCACTGTTTAGCCATGTGTCCATTGTAATTGTATATCTGACATATAATGTTCTGATAATTTTGTTGTGATTGATTTCTCTGATTGTACTGAGTTTGACTTCTTTAATTTTGTTGTGTCTGATTTCTTAGATTTGATCTACAGTGTAGGGCTCTATGACCAAATTTATTGCATGAATAATAATAACCATTGAAAGATCTTACCTCTTTACAATCCCTTGCCATATGTCCTTGTTTGTTACAGGCATAACAAGTGTGGTTAACTAGTTTGCATTCATCTATAGGTGGTTTTTCTTTAGCTTCTGCAAGATTCTCAGTTTTCTTTTCTTCTGTAGATTCTTCTTGTGCTTTCTTTCTTTCTTGCATTGTATTGATTTGAATTTGTGCTTCATTGTATCCAACACCAGTGGTATCACCTCTTAAATTTTGTGCATAGAGCTATGATTGTAATAGATCAGAACTTGTGTGTAATTTTTCAATATGATTCTTGGCTTCTGTCAACTCAGATTCTATCTTTTTCTTGATGTTTTCCAACTCCAAGATTTTCATATTTTCTTGCATAAGTTCTTCATCTAATTGTTTACTTTCTTTATTCTTTTCTTCAATAGCTGTCTAGTTATCTATTAATTGTTCATTCAGATATTCAATCTTATCCTTCAGAGACATGTTTTCTTCATTCAACTTTTTGACCATTTTTCCCAAATCATTTGTAGAGCAATCTTTTCTTAATTTTTTGATGAGCATTTGCGAGCCATCAACTTTCAATTTCAGTTCTTCATTTTATTTTTCATATCTATCAAGATCTTCAAGAGCTACTTCAAGATTCTTTTTTAGATGTTTCACTTCTGTTGAGTCCATGATCTCCTCAAGTGGTTAAACTTCTCTCAGAGGACCAAAGCTATGATACCAATTGTTAGGAATGGGAACACTGAGAGGGGGGGGGGGGGGGGGNGGGGTGAATCAGTGTTCAAAAATTTATTATATTTTAGCAACTTGAAACTTAGCCCAATAAATAGATAACAAATTTAATAAGAAAATCATATCAACCATAACACATAACACAAGATATGTTTACTGGGAAACCTTGATCAGAGGAAAAACCTGGTGGGAATTAGTACCCACAAATAATTGCACTAGTCTTATGAACTTGTTAGAGTTCCTTTACCCTGTTAGGAGTAGTCATTACAATGCTGAGTACAATGACCCTATTATGAGTCTTTTACAAACCATATTAGAGGTGGATGACACAATTCTAGAGCTCACTCCTCAATAAGAAGAAGGATACAACCTCCTGATAACAGATACTCACAATATCTGAAAGTTGAACTGTTGTTATGACACTGCTTGTCTGATGAGTTCTTTTTGTGCCCTGAAACTCTAATCACTGGTAGAGCTTTATCTCATACTGATTATTCTCTTTTTAGTACTCTCTTACTAACAATCATTATCTTTTCAACCATTCAACCACTAATACAAAATACATGTCAAGTATATATACATACTCAATAGACGCGACCAAAACTAAGACTTAGTTGGCCCAAAATCAACATACACAACGCTTCAAAGTTAATTGGCTTAAGCGTATTTACATGAGTGATAACAACATCATTACAAATATATTAAAATAGGCGCATAGCCATAACAAAACAAATTAATATGCACTAATCAAAATCTATAGTCGGCTCCATGCTTTGTTCTGCTGAACTGCTAGTGACACTTAGATTTGCTGTAACTTCACCATACATACATATATGATCATGCCTGTGTAGACTTAGTATAATGTTGTATCCAAAAGCTTATATATGAAGGCACAGACCATGATGCATTCATACGCACGTGCACTGGTGCTATGATCTGTTAGTAATAACTGAGAGGGGGGGGGGGGGGGGAATCAGTGGCCTCAAAAATTTAT
>MU228285.1:805956-818884 GCA_018584345.1 Thuja plicata | reverse complement strand
AAAGGTAACTCATAATTAGCTCTTCAGTTAACCAAACTCTATCTCCTCTTTACCAAATGAAGAGATGGAGTTTACTGAGGACCTCTCCTGTTCCTTTTGATCTCAACCGTTCATCTCCCCATCTCTGAGATTGATCTCAACTGTTCATATCATCGCCAATTCCTATATAATAAACCCTTCATAACCATTTGAAGGATCCAGGATTTCAAGCTCTCATGCGCCATTACTCTGTCAGTTTGGTTCTAGCATTCAAGCCATCTTGCGATCACACACCCATTTCAATTAGAAAATTCTCAACACTTCTCAAGTCATAGACGCTGCCCCGCCAATACTGAGCATCGATAAACAATGTTTCAGAAGGAGTAGAGAGAGACAATAGAAGCTTCAAGCATCGTGGGGTTTGCATTCATTTATTTTCCTTTCTCTTGCTTGTACATTTTATTGATTATGTTTCATTGTTATTCATTATTGGTAGTATTGTGTATTTTGTTTATATCAATTGTGAAACCTTTGCTACTGACCCTTCCTTTGGAAAGCTTGGGAATCCATGGATCACAAACTAGAAGGAGAGGCGTACATTTTGGTGAACCTGATGTGAAACAAACAGCCCAAGTATCTCTTGCAGATGAAGAATTAGATTGATCAACCACGGTCGTACGGTCGTAAATTTAAAAATTAGACTTTTCTTTGATACTTGTGTTATTTCACAATTGCTGGTATTTTACTGCAATTGTCAAAACTGTGCCGCAATTGACTGGTTTAATACCGCAATTGATTGTAGGCTTTCGCAGTATTTTTCTATCTATTTCTGTCTTCATTCTTCAGGTACTTTGCCGCAATTGTAAGATCTGTGCTGCAATTGAAATAATTTTTCCGCAGTTGCCTGCTCCGTGCCACAATCAACAACATTTTTTCGTAGCTGACAGTGCTTTACCGCAGTTGACAGAAGTTGACCGCAGTCGCCAGAAGTTTGCCGCAATCGAAGCAATATTGCAATATCTGATCCAAATCTTCTGCCCAGCTATTTCTAAATTAACATTTTTTTGGTTTCTGTACAGGATTGGATCAAATCACAGAGGACAAAGAAGGGTAAGTTTTGGTAAGCATCATTCGTTATTTCAAAGTTACATATATTCTCATTTTGCAAATAATCCTTTTTGGTACTAACCTGTTTAAACAAAACAAACTAAAAGGAATTCATTTGTCAATTTGGGTTTAAAAAGAACAGTGCTTGCAAACATATCACATCTCATATTTTGGATTTGGGCTTAAAATATACATGAGGATTAAAACTGAACAAAGGCAAAGAATCTCTCAATTTGGTGCAATAAAATTGAACAAAGCAATCAAACACCTACTTTTGGGCTTAAAATTGAACATTGGTGCTTGTATGGTGGTGTAGCTTAGTTTACATTTAAAACTTTGGAGCTTAATCAATTTACCTTGTGTCTTGAGTTTTGGGTGCACTTGCACAAACTGTTAGATTACAAACCTTTACACTTTTTTAGAAAGACCTATCCGGGGAATGCGCTTCTTCCTCGGAGAACAACCTTAAACCGGTAATCCTTCTGATCGGTATATAAACAAGGCGTGAACCAAAGTTTCATCTTATCTAGCCAAGCTCAGGCGAGGTGTGTTGATGATAGTCTGGATCGGGTGAATATCCCTAAGGAGCCAACGTGATCAACTAGGCTCTTAAGTGAGTCACGCACATACAAACCGATTGGAGAGACACCACAGACCCTTACTACAACCTTGATTAATTAGAGGCCAACCTATTTTACCTCCAAATAGATACCTTATTATAGTGCAAGGGCTTGCATAACTTCCCCCAAGATTCCCAACATATGTGTCTCACGGTATTTGTGTAGTGAAAGAGATCTTCAATCCACGACAGCAATGCCTAGAAACGGTAAAAACACGAGCACCTACGTCGTGGACCTTCGTGTCCTAGTAGCGTGATAATTGCTATGTGAGCTAATAGACATTCAAGCATTGGGCCTATAACATTGTATTCTAGAGCCATTGACCTAGATTAATCTGACTGTTCATTGTTGAGACCTCGTGATAACCTTGCAACTTGAAAAATTTGTAGAATATACACAATTTCAGTCTTCATTCTTTAAAACACAGTGTCTATTGTGCTTGTCTCTTTGATCAGTTTCTGAAAATGCAAAACAAAACATCCAAATTGTCAAAATGAGTCAAACATGTTAAAAGTCTAGGGTTTTCAATGTCAACTATCTTACAAATCAGTAGCATTGTGTGATAAACTACCACAATCGACCAGTTATTTTATCATAATTAATGAAATTGTACCACATTTGACCAGATATACTATATTCCTGTTTTGACCTAAAACCTTGAAAGAATTCTTCATTTGGTGTTCAAAACTAGTGTCTATCCCAGGAAAATGCGAAGAACATTGTGTGAATCTCTAAACATTAAAGATTACCCTTTCTCTGTAAAGCATGACTATTGTCAAAAACATTGTTAGTTCAAAAGCTCAGACTCGAAATACCTTGATCTCATCATATCAAACATCATCATCTTTATCAAATTGACTTTTTCCAAGGAAAATATCAGCAAGTCTTATCTTTTATCATCACCACTTTGAGATCAAGTTATATCAAAATTTGTCCTTAGAATTACCCTTGTCCAAAACATAACTCGGACTTTCCTCAGAAAGGAACTTCTTCCTTGTTTTCTTTATATCACTTGTTTTAGTTACAAAACCTGGACTGCACTATGTCTCAAACACCTCATGGAGGACCTTACACAAGGTCCAAGGCTAGAACTCAACCTGATGAGTCATATATCAACTGTTTCTCTGCTTGGGAAATAGAGCAAGAGAACGATCCCTTCATGAACACCAGTTATGCTCTATTCATTGAACAACCCCGTGGGGCAACCTTTTTCCAAGATATCATAGAAGAAGAACTTGAAGATGTGGAACAAGATGCTTACTCCATGAAAGTAGTTGACGTTGTTGTAGAGAGGAACCCTGAATGTTACATGGCCATGCTAATAAAGAAGGGAGTCAAACTCCCCGCTGAATTTAGTGTATCGACTATATGGCCTGAAAACCCTCTTGTAGGTCAAAACACTATGCACACGCCTCAGATACTACATGTTGTGTCACATATCTTTCCATAATTGGTTTTACCCACATTGACATAGACTGCATCCAATCAAACCAATGACCCGACCCAGGGTAGCACATCTTCTACTCAAAGCATGACAGGCTCGCAACAAAGTGCACTTATGGTCATTAGTATGCCTCTACCTTTGGTCTCATGGATAGGACAATCAAGCTCTCATGCTATGCCTTCCATCCCACCAAACACCAACTGTTCTGAAACTATGCCACTATTGTAATCAATTCACACTAGTCTTGGGATCAACACATCATACCCACAGGGATCCATCTCTGTAGGAACGACTTATAGTCAAGGCCTACCAAAGGCTACATATTTGCCCATGCTGACACCAATCCAACCTCCACAATAGCAACCCCATCTTTAGTTTCCTCAACTCCAACTTTCACAACATCAACTCCAGCTTCAGTTTCCTCAAAACCAACCCCCGCAACAACAACCCCAGCTTCAGTTGCCTCAGTTCCAACTCCCGCAACAACAACCCCAGCTTTAGTTTCCTCAAATCCAACCTCAGTAATAGCAACCCCAGCTTTAGTTGGGTCAAAACCAACCTTAGAAATAACAACCCCAGTTTCAAACCCAACCTTAGCAACAACAATATCTACCCTAGCACGATCAAACCTAGTTTCAATCACAATAGTAAACACATCAAAATCCACCATGGACTACTCATGTCCCTCCAGTTACAAATCACTTGGTGGGGAATCAATATCAAGTCCCTAGGATGAAATCCTATGTTCCTACTCAAGGGACACAGAGGTGCAGCCTCATACCCACCACGACACAAAGGAATGTCCACACACACCAGCCTCAATATCAAACAGACATGCTAATGCAACAAATGCAAACCCTTCAAACCCAAATGATGGATATGCAAAATTAGGGGAAAAATAAATCCTATACCATAGAGGATTTATACCCATACCTTTTTGAACATTCTCTTCACATGTCTCCATTCCCAAATCACTTCTCGGTACCAAAATTTGACAAGTATAGGGGCAGTACCAACCCTATTGAGCATATCCGAGAGTTTTTTGCTAGTTGTGTCAAAGTCGCTCATGATGAGACATATCTAATGCAACTGTTCCCATAAATTTTGGCTAGACTAGCAATGGAATGGTTCTCACATCTACCTCATGGCATTCAATCTTGGGGAGAATCAGCTGAAAAGTTCATAGCTCACTTCCATCATAACATCGAGCGCAAGGTCAGCATCAAGGACCTTTTTGACATTAAATAGAAGGATGGAGAGTATTTTGTGAAATTCCTATAGAGATGGAGGAATACAAAAAACCACGTAACATGTGATGTGCCCAAACAAGACTTAATAGTCATGTTCGTTGACAATATGATCCTAGACATGTCATTCATGACAGAGTTACAGTTAGCTCTGAACTTTACACAACTCATCGAAAGAGGAGTTCGTTGTGAGCAGAACTTAGTCAAACAAGGAATCCTTGCAGATCCCACACAAATGAATATGAATAAGAATGCAACGGAAAAGGCTAAGTGGTGGAAAAAAACCAAAAATGTCACTAGCGATGGTGTCATTGATGTGAAAATAGTCAACTATGCACAACCCAAGGTGTCACTGCAAGGCGCACCTGTGGAAAACCAACAACCTACAGGGCCCACCCAACAAGCATACACCTAGAACCAGCCTCCCCCTCTACAAGTGACTACTGTATCAAACAGTCAACAACAAAATCAATGCAAGCCATGGTTTCAATTCCAACAACGAGATTTCACACCATTAGGAGAGCCGATAGAATCAACATTATGCAAGTTGATACAATCAAACACTATCACTCTCCCATAAATCAGGGACTTTGAACAAGATGAAAACAAACCAAGGTGGTATAATGACAAAGATTTCTATGAGTTTCATCGGGTGAAAGGGCACAAAATGGCCAACTGCTACCGATTGAAACACGCTATCCAAGATCTGATTGACACAGGGATCATCGATGTGATGAATACTCAAACCAAAGGCACAACTGATCACACCATTTTCAATGATACCTTTCGTGATCACAACAAGGGAAAAGGCTCTGGGTCTAGTGGACAAACAAAACAAGTTAACTATACATATGCCAATAGTGATAATGTCATAAATTGTCTCAATCCTTTAGATAGCCATGTGGCTACAATCACTATCAGAGACCAAGGTAAAAATTGTGCTATAACAATGCGTCATGCTAGAGTCATCTTGAAAGGAGTACCATCCTTAGCTACTACATCAACCAATCCTATAGCAAACTCAGATCCAAAAACAAGCATAGTGGACCAACTAAAGTGCACACATGCCCAGATCTCCATGTTTGACCTATTGCGCATATATTTGCAACATAAACTGGCACTTGACCAAGCACTTCAGAATGCAGCTGTCCCAAGGGACATAACACCCGAGAGCTTCCAAATGATGGTAAACCATATAGCAGCTAACAAACATGCCACATTCATAGACCGTGATGTGTCGCTGCATAAACCCCTGCATAATGATCCTCTACACTTACTTGTCTAGATCTACAAAAGCGCTGTCCATAGGGTCCTTGTTGATGGTGGAGCTGGGTTAAACATAT
The DNA here is from genome assembly GCA_018584345.1 of Thuja plicata. Classification (NCBI taxonomy): domain Eukaryota; kingdom Viridiplantae; phylum Streptophyta; class Pinopsida; order Cupressales; family Cupressaceae; genus Thuja; species Thuja plicata. The sequence continues at coordinate 813,144 of MU228285.1, read as the reverse complement.
GTACTCTAAAGTTAATCAAGCAACTGGGCTATTTAGAATCAAGCATTGATGTCACAAGAAGGATAAATATTAGAGCCTATGATGAAGAGGAAAGGTCCTCTAAGGGTATTATCATTCTACCTATTCACATTGGTCCTGTGGTCAAAAACACACCCTTCCAAATCTTAGACCTTGAGTTGGGATACAACATGTTACTAGTGAGACCTTGGATACATGAAATGCAAGTTTTACCTTTGACATACCATCAATACATCAAGTTCCCTCACCAAGGAGAGGAGATCATCATAGAGGGAGATCCCAATCCCTTCCAATATTGTAATGCGGTCCAAATCAGCACTGATAACCAGGTACCATCAAACCAAGATGCAAGCATCCCATCCTCTTTAGAGTCAAATCCCAAGGATGTGACACAAGCAACAGGAAAGATAGTCATTACACAAGATGCAAGAATCTCATCCTCTTTAGATTCAAATCTCAAAGATATCACATAGAAAGCAGGCAAGATATCCATCACAGATAAGGGCTATGGTGAATACAGCTATGAAGAGGCTTTTACCATCACGCACATGCCTCAAAGCCCAAGAATTCATGGCATGCCACAACCTGTTATTGCAACAGAAACTCCGCAACCTATTCTATTCAGTTGTCCACCCACAAATTTTGTCCGGTGGGAGACATAGTGGAAGAAAATTGTTTTGAACAATACATCAACACCTAGTTATACCAAGATTCCCCTGAGACAATTCGGCCTCCATTACCTTTGTCAAACTATGGTAACAGTTACACAATGATACAAAGATTTGGGTATGATGGTACAACTGGGCTAGGGGCAAGACAACAAGGCATATATGAATTACCTCTCCCGCCAACCCAGAGAAACACAAGAGGTTTGCGATATGGACAACAAATCACTAGTCCTATGATCCAAGACATTCAAGTCAATCATGAGAAAATAGCAGAGATGCACCGGGGGCACAACATAGAGCATGTCCTAATAAGCAACATATTAGCGTAGTTGTTGCCCGCCAAAGAGGGAACCACACAATCCCAAATAAACCTACACTTAGCAATCGACGATAACTAAGGAAGTGAGACATAAGATGAACATTCCATTGAGATTGACTCCCATGAGTATGAGTGGAGATCCCTCCACGACTCTGAACCGTCAATCCCATATCTTTCCCCTCGGGCCAACATTATCATAAATCTAGCAGACCTGTTTGACCAACTGACCATCACCAAACAACCTTGTATAGACAAACATGTCATTTATCAAACCCCAAGTGGTGCATCCACATCACAGTCCAATTTTTTAGGCACCATATCAGCAGTCCCATTCAGTCGACCAAAGCCAAATAGTAGTGAAAGTGTCTGTCTTGTACACCCTGAGCTTATAGAGTGGGATCAATAAGGGCCACCTAATTTAGATGCCTTTGAGAATGATGAGGCAATAGCTCATTTCATGGGACTAAGAGAAGGCATTTCATCAGGAGATCACAAGGCAGGTTTCTCCATTAACCTAGACAGAGCAGCATACTTCGGGGAGGAAGCTCCTCTTTCCAGTCCACAAAGGAAAAAAGAACAAAAGAATAAAAAGCTAAAAGAAGACATATCTTTTGGCAAAAACCTCACTAAGGCACTAGAAGATGGAAAGAAGGAACTCCTCCCCTTGACAGAGGAGAAATCAGCACTACTAGCTAAAGAGACAGAGGAAGTCAACTTGGGAGATGAAAAGAACCCGAGAAACATATACTTGGTAAAATCACTCACTCCTGAAGAGAGAGAATAGTTCATCAGTTTCTTCAAGGAAAGAATGATATATTTCACGTGGTCCTACTTGGACATGCTAGGATTAGATCCAGAGCTCATGCTACATCATCTCCCATTGCTACCAAATGCCAAACCTGTCAAACAGAAGCTAAGAAAGATGCATCCTCATGTTGCATTACTAGTCAAAGCATAACTGAAAAAGCTCCTGGATGCTAAATTCATCAGACCTATACCATATGCGGACTAGATTTCTAATCTGGTACCAATTACAAAGCACAGTGGTCAAATACGGATTTGCATAGATTTTGGGGATCTCAACATAGCATGTCCCAAGGACGATTTTCCTTTACCAAACATTGATATGATAGTAGACCAAATTGTCGGACATCAAATGCTATCACTCATGGATGGCTTTTCAGGTTACAATCAAATAAGGATCGCACCAGAGGACCAACACAAAATAGCTTTCACATGTCCTTAGGGAACATATTGTTGGAATGTCATGCCATTTGGTTTAAAGAATGCCAAAGCGATATATCAGAGGGCTATGATGACCATATTTCATGATCTCATCCATAAGACAATGGAAGATTATGTGGATGAAATACTAGAAAAATCAATACTTCGAAAGGATCATCTACAGGTTTTGGGACCCATCTTTGATAGACTACAGGAATTCAAAGTCTGACTAAATCCAAAAAAGTGTGCATTCAGTGTCACAATGGGAAAATTATTGGGGTTCATAGTATCACACAGAGGAATCGAGGTGGACCTAGCAAAGGTCAAAGCAATATTGGACATGCCTCCACCATCAAACCTGAAACAACTGAGAGGGTTACAAGGAAGGCTCCAATCGATCAGACGCTTCATAGCTCAACTGGCAGACAAGTGCCACCCATTCCAACATCTATTGCATAAAGACATCAAGTTCATATGGATAGAGAAATGTGAATAGGCATTTCAGATATTCAAAGACTACCTTCTTAAGTTTCCTATATTGGTACCCCCAGTACAAGGTAGACCATTGCTTCTATATATCTCAACGACGGAATCAACGTTAGGTGTACTCTTGGCACAACATGATGACACTGGAAAAGAGAGGGTCATTTACTATCTAAGTAGGACTTTGTTTGCATATGAGCTAAAATATACACCCATTAAGAAGTCATGCCTGGCAGTTGTTTTCACTTCCCAGAAGCTTAGACACTACATGTTGAGTCACCAAACGAAATTGGTCGCACATATTGATCCTCTCAAGTACCTATTAAGCAAAGCAACGCTCACGAGAAGACTGGCAAAGTGGGTAATGATCTTAAGCAAGTTTGAAATTGAGTACATAGATAAAAAGGCTATCAAAGGACAAGTGATAGTAGATCAACTAGTAGAGGCACCAATTCAAGACCACTAGCCTATTGTCTCTGACTTTCTTAACGAATCTATCATGACACTACAACCGGTGATCGAGGTATGGAAACTATATTTTGATGGATCATGTATGAACCATGGTGTGGGGGCAGGGATAGTTCTTATCACTCCAGATCATAATACAATCCCAAAGTCTTTCAGACTTAACTTCCAATGCACCAACAACATAGCAGAATATGAAGCACTGGTCATTGGTTTAAAGATAGCCATTCAATGGAGAATCAAGACCCTGAAAGTCTTTGGCGATTCACAGTTGGTCATTAGTCAAGTTAATAATGATTATATGACCAAAGATGAGAAGCTCATACCTTACAGAGCACAGATGGAAAGACTACGCACAAAGTTTCATTACATTCTCTTTGATCAAGTCCCAAGAGCACAAAACAAAGCGGTAGATGCGATGGCTACCATAGCATCATTGATTGATATGCCAGGTAACGATACCAAATTCTAGTTTCTAGTGGAGCGACTCTTGATACCATCACATCAGGCATCTATCATAGAATCAGTGTGTGTCCTTGTTGGTCCTAAATCCCCATGGTACCAAGATGTCTATACCTATCTCCAAAACAACATCTTACCCCCAAACTTGTCTAGGAACCAACAAAAATCCCTCATCCGCCAAGCCTCTAGGTGTACCATCCTCTCAACTACTCTATACAAATGAAGTCTAGATGGAACATTACTATGATGTCTCACTTCCATGTAATCCCAGAAAGCTTTGTATGAGGTACATGAAGGAATATGTGGAACCCACAGAGGTGGCAACAACTTAGCTAAGAAAATAATTCGCATGGGATACTATTGGACCACAATAGAGATAGATGCACACAAGCATGTTCAAAGGTGTAGAAAGTGTCAAATTCATGGAGAAATCATCTATGCACCAACCCAGGAACTGAATCCTATCACATCACCATTGCCATTTTCAATGTGGGGATTTGACCTAGTGGGAAAAATTACACCTTCTTCAGCAAACGGACACAAGTACATCATAGCAGCAACGGAGTACTTCACCAAGTGGGTGGAAGAAATTCCCCTCACTTACATCATTGGAAAGAAAATAGTGATGTTCATACTTAACCACATCATCTGTCGATATGGGATCCCCCAAACAATCCTGAAAGATCATGGTACACCTTTCCAGAACAAGGATGTTGAAGACCTATGTGAACAGTTCCGCATCAAACAAGGGTTCTCCTCATTTTACTACCCTCAAGGGAATGGCCAAGCTGAAGCTACAAATAAAATGATCCTGAAGATTCTGAAGAAAATAGTAAATGAATCAGGGCGAGACTGGCATTTACAGCTTAGTCCCACATTATGGGCATACAATTTCAGTGTGAGAACACCTACATGAGCCACTCCTTTCTCCCTAGTCTATGGATCAGAGGCGGTATTAACCCTCGAAGTAGAAATCCCATCCCTGAGGATATAATTGAAGAACCTAGTTTTAGATGAAGACTATAGAGTAGCAAGGCTCAGGAAACTAGAGTTACTAGATGAAAGAAGGCAGCATGCCTTCGACCACTTACAAGGCTATCAGAATCACCTTAGAAGGAACTATCACAAGAAGGTGAAGCTATGAACATTTGAGGTAGGAGACCTTGTCCTCATGGAAAATTAGAAGAATCAAGTAGAGTGAGTCAAACCTGGAAAGTTTGAGCCTAACTGGCTAGGACCATTTGTTATTATCATCTCTACTCAGAGCGGGGCATTCATACTAGCAACACCAGAAGGAGATCAGCTCCCCGGCTACATCAAAAACATACACCTAAAGAGGTTCTACCCTTAGAGGTCTCTATGGTTAAGGCATCTATCTACATAACCAGAAAATACCAAAAAAAAAATAAAAATAAAAATCCAAAAGTTACCTTGATGAAAACTTGGCAATTAGGCGCCTTGGTGACAACCAAAAAAAGCAAAAAGCAAAAAAAGTAAAGAAAAAAAACAAAATTGCTCTCTCAGTGAAAACCTGGCAATCAGGCGCTATTGAGTAGGTACCTTGGTAAAAACTTGACAAATAGGTGCCAAGTGTTCAACTCCAACTTCACCCTCAACGAGCTCCAAAAGCTTGAGCACACTTCAAAATGCAAGATTGACTATTCCAAGCAATATCTAGAAGCACAATCCCCTCTGAGCACTAAGCACTTACCCATGGTTAATACTGGTCCACCAGGCTAGGGGGAGATTCCAAAAGTTCTAAAAAATCCTAAAAATAAAAAAACTCATCAAAAATCCTAAAAAGATAAAAAATCAAGAGAAAATCAATCTTCATCAAAAATAATAAAAAAATTGCAAAATCCCAAGCAATAAAACCAACTTGGTTATCAAGAGAGCAAGGGGCATCATGCCCAGTCAATCAAATGTCACAATCATGAGCTTTGTGAATCAAAATTGGGCTCATCTGACACAACTTTATCAATTATCAATTCAATCAACAAGCAACAGGCGACCAAGCCAAACTATCAATTGTCACAATAATGAGCTTTGTAAACAAGCATTGGGCACATCTGACACAGCTTGATCAGCTGCCAACACTATCAGATATATCAAATCTATCAATCAAATATTGTCACAATCATGAGCTTTGCGAACAAGCATTTGGCACATCTAACACAGCTTGATCAGCTGCCAACACGATCAGAGCAATCAAAACTATCAATCAATATTGTCACAATCATGAGCTTTGTGAACCAGCATTGAGCCCATCTAACACAACTTGATTAGCTGCCAACATGATCAAAGCAATCAAATTTATCAATCAAAATAGTCACAATCATGAGCTTTGTGAACAAGCATTGGGCCCATCAGACACAACTTAATTAGCTGCCAACACGATCAAAGTAATCTAACCACTCAAGCCTATCCAAAGAGTCGAGCCAATCAAGAGAATCCAACTGCATCAAGGAACCATACAAAAATGTTGACTAGGTTCGTCATGTCGGTCAGATGTCAGTCTATATTTTGGGGTTATGTTCTTAAGCTACTCCAGGATCCACCATGTGAGGAGAGTAACTATGATAGATCATGACTTATTTTCTTTGATTGCTATTTTTTGAATGTTTACTTCGATTTCAGGGCCATGATGATTTAGGATAAATGCGGTAGGCACTGTCACTTATCTGGCAGCCGTGCAGTTCCATGATCTGAGCTTAACCCTGGGAAAGAATTGGACATTCCTTCTCTTTTATTTTTGCTTATTTTCTTTATAGAATCAAGAGCTCGCAGCACTACTCAGATGGACTCTAAGTGCTTTGGAGTTCTATCTTGGTTTCTATGGTCTTTCCCTTTATGTTGCAAACAAGAGCTCACAATGCTATCTAGATGGACTCTAGGGGCGTAGGAGTTCTATCTTGTTTTGATTGGCTTTCCCTTTTGGAAATCAAGAGCTCATAGTGTTATCTAGATGGACTCTAGGTGCATAGGAGTTCTATCTTGGTTTTTTTGTTTTAGATTAATTTTAGAGGACAAATGGTATCTAGATGGTCAATATTTGGGTGCTCTTAGCTCTCTTTCTTTTCAAATAGGGAACATAGTTGAATCCAGATGGTTAATATTTGGGTGCACTATGGGTCTCTTTCTATTCAATCTCTCTAGTCCTTCCGCTATCAAGAGGTCATGGTGGTATCCAGGTGGTATGTGATCTGGATCATTCGACGCTCTTCCAAAATATTAGAAAATACAAAAAAAGATGCAATGATGAAAAATATTGGAAATAGGGGCAGTGACTTGGGACATTCATCCTTTCTATCATATCATATCTATCAAAAAATGCAAAAAGAAAACTTTTCTATCATCAAATTCTATTAGATCAAACTCAGAGCACATCTATCCAAACTAACTTCTTTCTAACTAACACATGAATTACTCAGATATTTTGTGCATAGTAGATTGCATTCATTCATTTATTGCATAAGAAAAATCCTAAACATGTGCATAGTAGATCATATAATCAATGCATCCATCATCAATAACATCATAACTAACATA